>JAJJWW010000894.1:0-39878 GCA_023531295.1 Papaver armeniacum
AGCTCAACGATGCATGATAGGTGTAGAATACACCGTATTTAATATCTAGTATTTATGCTTTCTTTGCGAGTTTTCTTGTAAATTATGTATCTTATGTGTGTTTCGAGTTATTAGGTACTCGGAGTCGCACGGAGGAAAAGGTTTTAAATCACCCAAATTGAGGCGAAAAGGGCAAAATGGTCATTGCACAAGCAAACATTATCCGGAGCCCGTGTGAATGGTTAAGGGGCAGCTCTATTAGGAGAAGTATTAAATGCAAACATTTGTGGTTAAGGGGTGACCACATGTTATGGGGTATCCACCGGGTACCTTATCCGTCGACCCGGGGTGGCTATATCCACCATCATCTCTTACACAAACCAATCCCGTAATCGAGAGAAAACTCAATCATCCGAGTGAGAAGAAGAGAAAGGAACTATGGTGCCGTGTATTCGAGAGAGGAGGGAATGGAGTCGACAGTGCCGCCGTCTGTGAGATCGAGAGCATAAGGAAATGGAGATCAAGAAGGGGTGAACCAGGAGAGAGAGGAGGCGACACTTGATTGAGAAGTCGATGAGGTGGTGGCCTGGGAATTGGTTCTTGAGACAATGGAAGAAGGGGCAGGGAGATGAATGTGAATTAATGCGAGTTGAGCTGGGAGGAGTTGGAGATCGTAATTGAGATGGGTTTATGTTTATATTCAAACTCGAGAAGGAATCAACCGGGATATTTGCTCATTTCTAGGGTTTTATGGAGATTAGGGGTGTGAATCTCGTGCTATTATGATGGGGTTTAACCTCAATTAGAGATTATCTTTGCTATGTGATAGGAATTATTTGAGATGGAGGAAGTGGTCGTGGTATTGAAATTTGTGGTTGATGGTCAAGGGATTTATAATGGGTTGGCAGCTCGGGGTTCCGTGGATTCGAGTGATGATCATTTCGAGTGGAGTTGTGAACTTCGGGAGCTATGGCGGTACCAGGGAGCTGGTGTTGGGTGGAGTTGCGGTGGAGATGCAACAATGGCGAGTGTGATGCTCGAGTGGTTCGGTGAAGATTTTCGGCTCGGATTGTGGTACCGAGATGAATAAGTCGGCATCGCAGCTTGTGCCAAGATCGTTGCGGATAACCGTGGAGGTTGCGAGTTGGGCCGCCGGGATTACCGAGATGGTGGCGTGGAACTTGGCTTGAGCCTCTGGTGGTGTGCCGTGAAAACGGGTTGTGGCCGAAAGGTTGCGGTGGAGCCGGTGGTTACGCCGTTGGCTGGTGGATGTGGATCGAGTTATGAAGTCACGGATGGTCGAGCTTGGAGTGGAATAGGTGAATGAACGAGACGGAATTTGGAAGGAGCGTGTGTTGCCAATGTCGAGGGGAATAGTGAACCTGCGGAGTTATTAGAATGAATTGCAAACTGGTGCAATGGAGCTTTGAGGTGTGAGTAGATGTGTACTGATGGTGGTGTGCCTGGTGCTGTGATGAGTCTTTGTGGCACTGTGAATGTGAATGTGAATGCCGAATGACAGGAAATTGCAGGTGGAGCCATGAGAGTTCAGGGAAGTAATTATGCATATGGGGATGTGGTAGTTGTCTGAGCTGGGTTCCTGGGACTTGTGGTTGCAGCTTTAACTAATAATACATGGCTTGAGGCAATGAGATGGTGGTGTTGTGTTGGCTGGCCAAGGAAGAATGAATCAGGGATCATTGGTAGGATATGGCTCAGGTGATTAGAAGGTGCTGTTATGGGTTCCGTGATATGTGGGAGTTATAGGGAGGAAGTGAATCTAGTGCTAGTACAACTGAAATGGCTTTGAGCTTGCGGATGGGTTGGAGGAATTGCAGCTGCAATGCCATGCTTTATGAGCAATTGCAGGAGTAGTGGCATAGAGGCCTGATGAATGAATTGAATGGGTTCTGTGGTGTTGGCTGTGTTAACCTTGAGCTGACAAGGTAGTGGTGTATGTTTGCCATGGAACATTGGTGGGAGAGATGAACTGGGAAGAAATGGAGATGGCAGAACTGCAGGTGGTTTTGTGATAACTCAGGATTGATTGCAGGGTCCTGGTGGTACATTTGAATGCTTTGGTGAAGGGGTATTTGGTGGAATTCAATGAGAAAGTGAAGCTCAAGTGTGGCAAGGCATGATATGGTGCAATGCTGTGAAGAAATAGCCATCATGGCTGTGCAGGGAAGAGCCAGAATGGCTGGAATTTGCTTGGAAGAAGCACCATCCTGGTGCATGACTGATTTCAGCATATGCATTGGCCTGAGCCAAGGCCAAGTCAGCTCAATCAGCTCGGGCGGCGACTAACTCACAACCGACCGAGCCGACTCGTGACTCTCCCCGACTCGGCAGATCGGACGAGTTAACCGCCGACTTTGACCCGAGTTGACCCGGTCCCCGACTCGTTGACCGGTGACCTGGTTTGACTTTTAGGTCACCCGAAATATTTCCTGACGATTAGGTGGGATTCCGCCACAATCCCAGCTTTTCCGTGAGCGTTTTTGGGACATAATTTTTACACGGGTTTCTCTCCATGGTGGGCCGGGTGAATTTCCAACTAATGGACTTGAAGACAAAACCTAATTTTGGAAGGAGTGGAGCTATAAAAGAGAGAGGACTTTTACCTAATTGATATATCTTTTTCTAATTCTTTTTCCTCTACTTGTTTTCTAGGGTTTAGAAACATGAGACTTCTCTTTCTTCTTGTGATGAACTCCTTGAATATGAGTACCTAATTATCTTTTGGTTATGGAATAGTTGGATTTCACAAAGCATGATTCTTTGATTCAATATATTAGTTTTGTCTCATAATTATCGTTTGCAATTCTCACGGAAATATTGTTTTATGATTGATTGATTGTTTTGTCAAGTTGCAAATTGGTAGAACTTCTAATCACATCTATTGCTAGTTTAGGGTTTATTATACGCAAAAGTGATATTCCTTGAATATAAGTAGCATAATATGATTATGGTTTGTAGTGATATATTCTTATGATCATATGTGAATCGTAACCTTTGTTAAATTGAATTAGTGCTTTTCACGTTCGATTGCTTTGATTGGCCTGATTTCATAGAACTTAACGCATCTAGGGAATTAAACTTGATTAGTGCTTTTACACGTTAGGTTGTTCCTTTAGGTAGAATTCATATTCGCATCTTTTAATGTGTTTGTTGATGACATGAGGAGATTTGCGGGATATTCTTGCGATCAAGGTATTCTAGGGTCTTTGATAAAAGTTGAGATTAAATATCAATTCTAGTTATTGTGAAAAGCATGTTAGTGAATGAAAACGAAATCCATAACCAATATCTTCTTATCCTTGATTTGATTTGTTTATTTTATTTTATTTTGCTTTTATTTTATAAAAATCATAAAAATACTCCGGTGTTATTTATAGGAAACCATAACAATTTGACAACCTAGACCTCTCTGTGGGATCGATCCTTTCTTGCCCTTGCTATATTTTATATTTTGAGTAGTAAGAAAGTGTAATTATATTTGTGTCGCTTACGACCCAAGCGATCAAATTTTAGGCGCGCTCGCCACGGGAGGCATCAGTTGTTAATTGTTTTTGGTTTCTTATTTTTGTATTTAGTTTTTTTTTTATTTTTTTTTTTCTTATTTTCTGGTTTTAACCTTGGTTTGAGAATTATTTCAGGTGCGTATTTCTATGGAAGGAGCATATTGGAACAACGGATACGGTTTTTTCAACCTCAACAATATGATAACTACCAATTCCATGGGTATAATCAAAACCAATTCATTGGTTATGACCAATATTCCATGGAACCTTGTGGTTTTCCTCAACAACCTTATGGTGAGTATGTGTGTGAACAACAACAAGGATGGGAGGATTCTTATGCTTGTGAACAAAAAGTCTCTAATTTTATAGATAAAGTTTCCACTTTTTACAAGAGGAATTTCAAAAAGCAAAAGAGACTACAGAACGAGCAACTCCAAGAACTTCGTGAAGGTATGGCTATCTTGCGAAGAGACATTGATCAATACAAGGAAGATATGGATAATTCTAATGTGCATATGGTTTGTGATGACTATTTGATTGATGCTAATGTTGAAAAAGGCCAATCCTTGGGCACTTTCGTGGATAATTGTGTAGTTAACTCAACTCTTGATCGTAATAATGATCATTCACCTATTCAAAAGGATGAGTTAGAGATTAACAACACTAAATTCAGCGAGGAACAATCTTATGTTGACTATGATAGTGATGGTGATTATGATATATTGCTTGAAACAACTCATGGTGACATCTCCGAGGAGTCTTTTTGGGATCAAGATGAAGATGAAGAGGAATATGTCGACACTTGTGTAGATTACTCAAGCATTGATCTTAATAATGATCAAGAGCCTATTCAAAGGGTGGAGCTTGAGGATGATGCATTTTTGAGTGTTCTAAAAAAGTTTCTTATGATAAAATTTGGATCCACAAAAGAGTATGTGCCTTACAACAAAGAGGAGTATGTTGAGAATGAGACCGTTATGACCAATATTGTGGAAGACCCAATTGAGCTTGCATATGGTTATAATGATGATATTTATGTCGATACTTTGGTTAAGGCAAAAACGGACGAAGAATGGTTGCAAGGTTTGATAGAGGACCATGATATACAAGAGGTGAATAATTCACTTGAGTTTTTCAAGGATGAAGAGGATTCCGTGATACAAGAGATTGTGCAAGGTTTATCTAATCCATTGCCTATTATTTCTTCTCCTTTACCTCTTATTGGTTTGAATGTATGTGCTTCGAGAATATTGTTGAATGACTTTGTTTCTCGTTTTCCGCCATTAGAGAAACTTGATTCTCATACTATGCAGGTTATGGAACCCGAAACCGTGGAAGTACCCGACTTCTATATTCTTTATACACTTCCATGTGTGGACAAGAATAAGTGTGGGGGAAGCTTTTATCGGTTCATAGCTTCACTTTTGCTTTATGTTACTAATATTTGTGTGAAGCTAGTGTTTGCAAAACAGGTTCTATGGAAGGATCCCCAACTTTTCCGATTATTGGTGTATGGGGAATGAATCTTGCAAGAAGCTAAGTCGGGCCGTCGACTTTAAAACAAGCGCTTAGTGGGAGGCAACCCACCGGTTTTGTATTTCTTATCCTTTTGCATTTTATTTTTGTTTCGTTTATTTATTTTTTACTGTTTTTTTATCATATTTGCATCCCTATGTTTAATTTCATTGAGTCCGTAATCTATCTTAGAAGAGAATTATGACGAATACCTTTTCGTCAGAAAATTTCAGACTGCGCGTAGTTCAGTCCAGAGACCATAACTGTCAGACCGTTTATGAAACACTGTGAAATTTTGACACTGTGTAGAAAACACGTAGGTGAACAACTTTTGTGAAATGGAGTTTTTCCAAATTCCTTACCAATTTGCACAGTTTTTGCGTTTTATCTGCTGTTACGTCAGAATTCAGAACTTTCGGTTTTACACATTGAGGACAATGTGAAGTTTAAGTGTGGGGGAGCATTTATATGTTTGTATAGTTTGTTTTTGACACCATTAGTGGATGGAACCATTTTGAATGCAGGAGTTGAGGAACCAATTAACTAAAAAGGGAAGAATATAGCTCAGAAATCACAAATTAACATGATAGTTGTTACCATATCTGGAATATCACCATATCGCATTCTATTTTTATTTTTCCATATTTATCTATTGTTCTCTAAGTGCTTTGGTGGGTCACTAAAAATCGACGTGTTATTACTTGCTAGGATGAAATAGAGTGGTTGAGTTACAAAAAAAAAAAAAAAAAAAAAAAAAAAAAAAAAAAAAAAAAAAAAAAAAGGACCCCATCAATTAGACCAAAACGGAATAAAAGACACTTGGGAATAGCAGTATGTGTGAAACGTAGTCCCTGTCTCCGTCGCCTAAACAAGCGTGGAATGCAGGATCCAAGGCAACTATCATGTACTTGCTGACAAGAAGCATGCGCTTGGATCCAAAAGATCTAATCATGCCGGTCTAAAAAAAAAAAAAAAAGAGAAATTGGATCCAGTTTGATCCAATCATAAAAAAAAAAAAAAAAAAATTATTATTTGTGTTGAATAAAGTCACTCTTGGTTCCCTTGTATATGCCAATTGATTTGATGTAGCATTCAAGACTAAGTAGCTCAATCCAATAGGATTAGGTTCATCTTAGCAAAGTGACCTTGACAGATATGGGAAACATCGAACACTTGTGAATATTCGCCAACATCTACATCTTTATCCATCTTCTTAATCTTTTCATTGTGATTGTGGTTTGTTAGTTTCCGAGTATAGTGGCTTGTTCGACTATCTAATTAGAGTTTATTTACTAATAATTGAATTGAATTTGCAAGGTACCTCCTCCTGTAGTCAATTTGGATTCGTTCATTGATTTGTCACGAATAGACGGAGTTTGAAATATAGGTTTTGTAGGTAGACCTCTTGTAAACCTTCACGAGACTATAACTCGTCCACTAGGGACACCTAGGGGGTTTAAAGGCTTGTTATTTATGCTAAAAGTGACCGTAGCCTCGACGTCACGCGAGTTGTTGTATTTTAGTTTTGTTTTGTTTGATTTGCTCGAGGACTAGCAAAGTCTAAGTGTGGGGGAATTTGATAGGTGTAGAAACACCGTATTTAATATCTAGTATTTATGCTTTCTTTGCGAGTTTTCTTGTAAATTATGTATCTTATGTGTGTTTTGAGTTTATTAGGTACTCGGAGTCGCACGGAGGAAAAGAAGGAAATCACCCAAATTGGAGTGAAAGGGCAAAATGGTCATTGCACAAGCAAACATTATCTCGGAGCCCTAGTAATGGTTAAGGGGCAACTCTATTAGGAGAAGTATTAAATGCAACAATGTGTGTTAAGGGGTGACACATGTTATGGGGTATCCACCGGGTACCTTATCGCGTCGACCCTGGGTGGCTATATCCACCCATCATCTCTTACACAAACCAATCCTAATCGAGAGAAAAACTCAATCATCCGAGTGAGGAGAAGAAGAGAAAGGAACTATGGTGTTGTGTATTCGAGAGAGGGAATGGAGTCAGCAGTGCCGTCCGTTGGAGATCGAGAGCATAAGGAAATGGAGATCGTTAAGGGGTGAACCAGAGAGGAGGCGACACCCGATTGAGAAGTCGATGAAATTGGTGGCCGTGGAATGGTTCTTGAGACAATGGAAGAAGGGCAGGTGAGATGAATGTGAATTAATGCAGGTTGAGCCAGGGAGAGTTGGAGATCGGAATTGAGATGGGTTTATGTTTATATTCAAACTCGAGAAGGAATCAATCGGGATATTTGCTCATTTCTAGGGTTTTATGGAGATTAGGTCTTTGTGTGGAATCTCAGTACTATTATGATGGGGGTTTAACCTCAATTAGAGATTATCTTTGCTATGTGATATGAGGAATTCAACTGAGATGGAGGAAGTGGTGTGGTATTGCAGTTGTGGTTGATGGTCAAGGGACCTAATGGGTTGCGCCTCGTGGTTCCGTGGATCTGAGTGATGATCATTTCAGTGGAGTTGTGAACTCGAGCTATGGCGATCAGTGGAGCCGGTGTTGGTGCTTGGAGTTGCACTCGGAGATGCGCAATGGCAAGCAGTGATGCTCGTGGTTCTCGTGAAGATTTACACTCGGCTCGGATTGTGGTAATCGAGATGAATAAAACCGGCATCGCTTGTTGTGCCAAGATTGGCGTATTTATTTGTGAGGTTGCGAGGTTGGGGCCGCCGGGATTACCGAGATGGTTGTTTGGAACTTGGCTTGAGCCCCGGTGGTGTGGCGTGAAACGGTTGTATGAGTTGCTATGTGTGAGCTGTGGTTACGCCGGTTGGCCGGTGGATGTCGTGTGGATCGGTTATGAAGGCTGGATGATGGTCGAGCTTGGAGTGGAATAGGGGCGAGGTGAAATGAGACGGAGCCGGAAGGAGCCGTGTGTTGTTGCCCGATGTCGGGGGAATAGTGAACCTCGAGGTTATTAGAATGAATTGCAACCGGGTGCAATGGAGCTTTGAGGACAGACAAGTAGATGTGTCGGTCGATGGTGGTGTGCCTGGTGCTTGTGGATGAGTCTTTGTGGCACCGTGAATGTGAATGTGAATGCCGAATGACAGAAATTGCGGGTGGAGCCATGGAGAGTTCGGAAGTAATTATGCATATGGGGATGTGGTAGTTGTCTGAGCTGGGTTCCTGGGACTTGTGGTTGCAGCTTTAACTAATAATACATGGCTTGAGGCAATGAGATGGTGGTGTTGTGTTAGCTGGCCAAGGAAGAATGAATCAGGGATCATTGGTAGGATATGGCTCAGGTGATTAGAAGGTGCTGTTATGGGTTCCGTGATATGTGGGAGTTATAGGGAGGAAGTGAATCTAGTGCTAGTACAACTGAAATGGCTTTGAGCTTGCGGATGGGTTGGAGGAATTGCAGCTGCAATGCCATGCTTTATGAGCAATTGCAGGAGTAGTGGCATAGAGGCCTGATGAATGAATTGAATGGGTTCTGTGGTGTTGGCTGTGTTAACCTTGAGCTGACAAGGTAGTGGTGTATGTTTGCCATGGAACATTGGTGGGAGAGATGAACTGGGAAGAAATGGAGATGGCAGAACTGCAGGTGGTTTTGTGATAACTCAGGATTGATTGCAGGGTCCTGGTGGTACATTTGAATGCTTTGGTGAAGGGGTATTTGGTGGAATTCAATGAGAAAGTGAAGCTCAAGTGTGGCAAGGCATGATATGGTGCAATGCTGTGAAGAAATAGCCATCATGGCTGTGCAGGGAAGAGCCAGAATGGCTGGAATTTGCTTGGAAGAAGCACCATCCCGGTGCATGACTGATTTCAGCATATGCATTGGCCTGAGCCAAGGCCAAGTCACCTCAATCGGCTCGTGGGCGAGTGACTAACTCACAATCCGAGGCGAGCTGACTCCTGACTCTCCTCGACTAAGTGACCGGACCGGAGAGTTAACCCGCTGACTTTGACCCGAGTTGACCCGCCGGGTCACGACTGTTGACGGTGACCTGGTTGACTTTACCGGTCACTCCGAAATATTTTCCGCGACGATTCGGTGGGATTCGGCCACAATCCCGTTTTCCGGCGAGCGTTTTTGGGACATAATTTTTACACGGGTTTCTCTCCATGGTGGGCCGGGTGAATTTCCAACTAATGGACTTGAAGACAAAACCTAATTTTGGAAGGAGTGGAGCTATAAAAGAGAGAGGACTTTTACCTAATTGATATATCTTTTTCTAATTCTTTTTCCTCTACTTGTTTTCTAGGGTTTAGAAACATGAGACTTCTTTTTCTTCTTGTTATGAACTCCATGAATATGAGTACCTAAGTTTATTATTGGTTATGGAATAGTTGGATTTCACAAAGCATGATTCTTTGATTCAATATATTAGTTTTGTCTCATATTTATCGTGTGCAATTCTCTGGAAATATTGTTTTATGATTGATTGATTGTTTTGTCAAGTTGCAAATTGGTAGAACTTCTAATCACATCTATTGCTAGTTTAGGGTTTATTATACGCAAAAGTGATATTCCTTGGATACAAGTAGCATAATATGATTATGGTTTGTAGTGATATATTCTTATGATCATATGTGAATCGTAACCTTTGTTAAATTGAATTAGTGCTTTTACACGTTCGATTGCTTTGATTGGCCTGATTTCATAGAACTTAATGCATCTAGGGAATTAAACTTGATTAGTGCTTTTACACGTTAGGTTGTTCCTTTAGGTAGAATTCATATTCGCATCTTTTAATGTGTTTGTTGATGACATGAGGAGATTTGCGGGATATTCTTGCGATCAAGGTATTCTAGGGTCTTTGATAAAAGTTGAGATTAAATATCAATTCTAGTTATTGTGAAAAACATGTTTGTGAATGAAAACGAAATCCATGACCAATATCTTCTTATCCTTGATTTGATTTGTTTACTTTTCTTTATTTGCTTTTATTTTATAAAAATCACAAAACCCCCGGTGATTATTATAGGAAACCATAATAATTTGACAACCTAGACCCTCTACGTAGGATCGATCCTTTCTTGCCCTTGCTATATTTATATTTTGAGTAGTAAGAAAGTGTAATTATATTTGTGTCGCTTACGACCGCGATCAATGCACTTTGGGCGTATAGGACGGCGTATAAGACACCGATTAGTATGTCTCCATATAGGATGATTTATGGCAAGGCTTGTCATCTTCCGGTTGAACTTGAACACAAGGCTTATTGGGCGATAAAGAAATTCAACATGGAGTATGATGAAGCGGGGAAACAAAGGAAGTTACAATTACATGAGTTAGAGGAGATACGCAATGATGCTTACGAGAGTGCCCGTATTTACAAGGAAAAGACCAAGTTTTTCATGACAAGATGATTTCTCGTAAAAGTTTCATCGTGGGACAAAAAGTCCTTTATATCATTCTCGCCTTAAACTATTTCCGGAAAGTTAAGGTCCGTTGGATTGGACCATATGTTGTTACTAATGTTTTTTTCCTCATGGTGCTTGATTGAAATTACTAGTCTTCGAGACAATTCGGTTTCCAAAGTCAACGGCCATAGGTTGAAGCCATACTATGAGAACATCGCTTATGTGAATTTGGATGAACTTTCATTTGAGATGCACTCCTCTCGAGGAGTAATGTGCCGCAAGAGCTAAGTCGGGCCGTCGACTTTAAAACAAGCGCTTAATGGGAGGCAACCCATCGGTTTTGTATTTCTTATCTTTTACTTTTTGTTTTTTTTTTTTCTTGTTTCTTATCATGTTAAAATTTCCCACCTTGACTTCACTAGGAGGATTCAATTACATTGAGGACAATGTAAGGTTTAAGTGTGGGGGAGTGGTTAAGCATGTTTTTAAAACGAAAATTACAAAAAAATTAAAAAAAAATTTGAAAAAAAAAAAAAAAAAAAAAAGTTTTACATAAAATTCCAACTTTTAAAGATTTTAGAGTCACTAGCATACTTCTAGGTATGTTTACATAGAGATTTTGACCGACATAATTGAACTTGGAAATGTTAGAGAACTACATTCGGATTTCTTGTTTGTTTGAGTGTTAAATAATGGATTTAATCATGCCGGTGATGCGAATTTGGTGCGGGAGAAGTGCGTTATTAGAGATCCGATCAATCATTAGTGGAGACTACCCGTATTCATATCATGAGAGGCACCGATAAAAAATCTTCCATCTACTAAAGAGCTTCTTTTGAGTGTGTGTCACCGTAAGTTAATTAGGGTAGAATGGTGAGCTACCCAACCTCCCACCAATAGAAGCACTACTCTTTGATCTCTTGAATGCTAATTTTGTCAATCATGAGGGTGACGTCTATAGATGAAAGCTTCCTTCTTGTAGTTCGATTTGCAGTTAGCACCATTCTTTCTCTCGACAACAACATATCCATAGAAACACATTCATCATCAACAAGGAGCGACATCAAAATCTACAAGGAAAGTTGGAAAAGTTTAAGGTTTACAAGCAACGGAACGAGAAAAAGAGCAAATTTCAAATACAAGTAAAAGCAACATACAAAGAAGCGGATTTTACATATAAGTTGAAGACTTACACTACAATGAGGTAATTTTATATTCAAGTATGAAGACTTATTCATAAAAGCGAAGAAAATTAAAAGGTGAGAATTTTTGAAAGTTTATGATTTCAAGACGATACAAGTTGTGAAGAATCAAGTGGTAAAATACTTCTTCCACGGCCATGGTTTATTTTGTATTTAATTTCTCTTGTTTTAAAAAAAAAAAAAAAAAAAAAATTGAAAAAAGAAAAGAAAAGAAAAGAAAAAAGAAGAAAAAAACAAGAGAAATATTTGTTTTGAATGAGCCGTGGGGAAGAAAAATATATAAGGAAGTTTCAAGCGACAAGGATTTAAGGTAAAAGAGTTAAAAATTGTCAAGGATTTATTGAAATTCGAGGGTTTATCATAAATAGTTGAAAACCGAAGACGAAGAAGATCAAGACGAGGAGCGAAGACGTTTTATTGGATGCCGTGAGAGTGGTGTTATCATAATTAGCGATAGGATGTGAAGGTGAGTAAGTAATCTCATCCTCAATAATAAATGGTTGATTTCCTTTCTTAGAGATAAATCGGAAAAATGGTTTTTCAAAATATTAAAAGATGTGGGTTTTTAAAAAAATCTTTGGAAGTTGTCCTTCCCACCATTCAACGTGTTGGCAGATTTCTCTTTTCATTCCTACTGCACACATGTGAGAACCATAAAAAAAGCCGTCTTTTGAGTGCAATTATCATAAAATCTTATTTGGTGAGGCGAAGTCGAGGCTGAAATGTTTATTGATCGTTTCTCAAACACGCGTTCTCTCATTATGGTGTGGTTATTTCTCACTCAACATTTAAGAATGAGATTATGTTCTTTAATATTTCTAACTTCTTATTACTAGCATGCAGAAATTCTATGTCCTCAACTCTTTGATGTTTGTGACGCTTGAGCGCTTTGAAGTTGTGAGTTTTTAGTTTGATTTGCTCGAGGACTAGCAAAGTCTAAGTGTGTGGGGAATTTGAGGTGTAGAATACACCTAATTTACTATCTAGTAGTTTATGCTTTCTTTGCTATTTTTCTTGTAAATTATGTATTTTACGCTTGTTTTGAGTTTTATAGCTACTTGAATCGCACGGAGAAAAGAAGAAGAAATCACTCAATTTGAGCCAAAAGGGCAAAAAGGTCATTTCACCAAGGAAGGAATACTATATGGAGCCCAGCCAAGGTTAAGGGTTACTCTACATTGGAGGATTACTAAAGAAAGGACAGTTCAAGTTAAGGGGCCGCCAAACTGGCAGCTCCTTATCCAACATATTGTCATATCGCAGATAAAAGGGTTGGGTTATGGATGTTGAAACCCAAACCCATCGACCCACGCCGAGAATTCGGATCCAAACCGAAACTGCATCCAAACCCACTTCACCCAAATTATTACAACTCCTATATTCATCTCAATCATTCGGTTAAATCGAGAAATGGTCGCCGCAATATCACCCGAAGTTTCACCGGAGAGAGCAAATCGTGGAGCGTAGATCGAGAAAATTGATGAGACGAGTTCTCTCATTCACCTCATTCCACCCGAAACAAAATTAGAAAAGCAGTTGGCTCGCTATTTTGAGATCGAACTCAGATCGAGATAAAAGCAAACAAAAGGGGATCCGAGATTCACGAAATTGAAGATGGAAGAATCTCGTTGAGAACCCGAGAGATCAAAGTGATAAGAGAGGAGATCGATGGGGGTTTTACGAGCTGCCATTGCTATTGTTGGTCCGAGTGATTAAGAGAGAAGGAGTTGCGGTTCATCGCTATTGATTTTGATGTGATTCGAGAACGAGATCGATTGAAGAAAGATGAACAAATTTACTCGAGTAATTGGTAAAAGGGATATGATTGAGCTCGAGTCTCAGTGAAGGTTGATGTCGAGATTGGTGATGAATTATGGCGAGATCAAGTCTCGAGAAGAATGAAGATCGAGAAACTAGGGTTTCATGAGTATAATGGGTAATCTCGATTTGAGATTGAACGAGTAATGAGAGTCGATGAAGGCTTGGAGAATGGGTTTGTGTGCTCTGAGAGAATGAGCTTGAATCTGTGTTTGGAAGCGAGAGAAGAAGAAATTGGGTCTTCTTGAGCAATTGATGGTGTCGGCAATGGAATGGTCATTGTGAAGTTTCTTGTTACGGTGGACCGAGTGGGTTGATAACTCGGTGCGAGGCCAAACAGGCAGCTGAGATTGGTGACAAGATGATGATGGGGGAAATGAGTGTGTGGAAGGTGCTCCACTTTGAAAGAGGTGTTATGAGCAATGCGGGATGGCATGACAGGTGTTGTTGTTGTTGGCCCGGAGGATGAGATGGAAGTTGCGTTGAGGCGATGCTGTCATTGGTGAACTCAGAGCAAGGAGGAGATGGTCTTTGTGATGAGCTATTGGAGATTTAATGAAGCCACATATGATGAAGGGAAGGAGCTGTAATTTGTTTGCTCGAGTGCATGAAGCACGGTGGAGGTCTTGATTAGTGCAGAGCTACAATGGATGAACTCGGTTGGATGTTTTGAAGAAGATGCAGTTGGAGTAGCTCGGTGGCTGCAATTGAAGCTGCGCTTAGTGTGATGCAATGAGCTGATGCAAAGTGGAATCAAGAGAGAGTACAAAGGCGAGATGTGCAACGGCGGGGAGAAACTTGTGGCATTGAAGCAATGGATTGAGAAAGCTTTGGCACAGTGAGATCCGAAGCTCAGAGTGTTTGCAATTGAGGCCAACATGGTTTGGCAGAGATGCTTGGCCTGTGCAAGGCCGTGCAATGGCCTAGGTGAATTCAGATTACGGCGAATCGGCTCGTAATCGGCGATTAACCCGATCCACTCGATGACTCGCCTGATTAAGACCACTCGTGGTCGACTCATAGCTGACTCCCTCATCCGACTTGACCCGTGACTAACGGTTGGTGACGGTTGACCCATTTGACCGTTAGTCCTAACGGAGGACCGGGGAATATTCCGTCGAATATTCTCTTGACGGAGACATTTCCAGCGGCGAGCGGTGACGTTTTCGAGCCAAATTCCGGCCACAATCCCAGTTTCCGGCGAGCAAAAATTCCAGAATTTTCTGGACTTTTCTCATGGGTGTGAAGATTTGGGCTAGGAATTGGATGGAGAATTGGACTCAAATTTGGAAAGAGAAGGTGGAAGAGTTGAGAAAAGCTTGGATTTGGAAATTGAATTACAAAGGAAAAGGATTCTACTCCTTAGAAGATTTGGAGAATATTGAAGCCTATAAATAGAGAAGTTTTCTACAACTTCTACACACCTCTCTAGACACACAACACTTGTGTTTTTGCTTGCTTTTCTAAGATTTTTCTTTTTAATTACTTGTGTGAATTTGAAAATTCTTCTTTTAATTATTATTATTTGTGTGAATTTCAAAACATGAGTAGCTAAATTTCTTATTGATTGAGGATGAATTCCTAGTTCTTAACATGATTTGAGTTTTGTTTTCAAATTCTATCTTGAAGTTTTTCACATAATTATCGTTTGTTTTTACTAATAGGAGTGATCTTAAAGACATTCATGATTGATTGATAGATTGTTTGGAGTGCACGCTAAATTGATTTGTTAATTTGATCTAAAGCTAGTGAAAGTTAGGAGATAAGTAATCGTTTCTTGACTCTTTACATAAGTAGCAAACACGAGACCTTGCGGAGGGATTCCGTGGAGCAATTTGTGTGTAGAAACAACGTTAGCAAGTAGACCTTGAGCTAAGAGTCTAACTACTAATATCAACCTAAGAAATTCATAAAACTTAATGCATGAGACAAGTTACATCTAGGTTCACTCCGAAGGTACATTTTTCCGGATTTACTTTGATGTTGAATCGCCTCATTTGTTCAAAGATTTCTCTCGGATCTTGTACATGGTTTTTCTCGCTTTCTTACTTTTTATGAGCATATCATCTACGATATACTTCCGGTGTTTTATGTATCCATTCTGCGAACACTTCTTCTACCATTCTTTGGTATGTTGCTCCAAAGATTTCGTAAACCAAACGGCATTTTTGTATAACAATATAACCCTCTCGGGAGCGAAAAAGCAAGATGCTCTTGGTCTTCCTCGCGAGAGGAATCGGGTTGTAACCTTTATACCCGTCCAGAGATGATATTCTTTCATTTCCTGCTGCTGACTCGACTAGTTGTGGGATATCTGGCAATGGAAAACTATCTTTAGGACAAGCTTTGTTTAAATCAGTGAAATCTATGCAAATTCTTATCCCCTTCTTCTTCTTTGGGACTATAACCATATTTGCTATCCATTCAGGGATACTTTGTCGGCTCCGATGATTCCGCATCTAGCATTTTCTACAATTCTTCTTCTATTTGGGGGTGATAAGTGTTGCGATTTTTCTAATTTCTCGCTTGAACGGCTTCACCTTTTTATCTATTTCCGATTCGTGACAAGCTATCGATGGGTCTATACCAGGCATATCATCCATATTCCACGCGAAGATATCCTTATAGTCTCGCAGCAACTCTACAGTCCTTTTTTCCTCATCCGCTTCCATACTAGTCCCAATCTTCAACATTTTGGGCTCTTCATTAGTTCCGACATTTACTTCTTTCGTTTGATCTGCCGCGACGTAGCTAGCTTGCGATTCTCCCATAGGGGTTGGTCCTTTCAACTCTTTCGCGAGTTCATTTTCTTCTCCCGAAATTTCGCTAGGTATCCCTTTTCCTTCCTTTGCTCTTATCATGTAAACTCTAAATTCTTCTTCTTTTTAGTTTGCTTTCGCCAGCTTTCCTGCGATACTTTCGTTTCTTTGCTTGCTCTTCATGATATTTTATTTCAATTTGATAACATATCCTTCCTTTATCCACATCTCCCGTAATCTCGCCGATTCCAGTTGGTGTGGGAAATTTGATACATTGATGAAATGTTGATGCTACTGCTTTTATTGCATGTACCCATGGTCTCCCTAGCAATACGTTGTATGGCGATTCCATATCTACTACACACAAGGTTACTCGTGTCTCGATGTCTTCCAACAGAATTCGTATTTTTACCTCTCCTTTAACCTTTGTTATGGACTTACCAAAACCATGGATATTGTAGGCCGTAGGAATCATTTCTTTATCTTTATATCCCATTTTCTTGTAAGCATGATAAAACATGATATTCACCAAGCTTCCCGTATCGATTAAAGTTCTATTTACTGTCCATGTTTGCGTTGCTTTTACTAATTCTTCTCCTTTGCACGCGTTTATTGTGATTACCAGTGGAGATGTGTGATTCAAATTTTCTTTAGATATTTCAAGTCCGTGAATGTTATCCTTTGCTTTTCCCATTCTTCTAAAGGCAATGTCACCTCTCTATCTGTGATTTTCTTTCCTTCAAAATCCCGCTTGTGTATTCTTCCTTTGATATTTTCATGAAACTCATCAATCATTGTCTTTGTGTCCGAACTGTACTCCATATCTTTCTCCCTTGTCTCATCTAATTTAACATTTCCTTTTTCTTTCATTTTCTTGATTTGAATGATTCTGATTGCCTTCTTTCTTTCTTCACTCCCTGTTTCTAGCGCCAATATGTAGTTGCAGGAAATCCCACAATACACCCCTCACTATATTTTGTTTTACTAATCCATTCCAAAGATAATAGATGAACAATTATGATTATTTATTAATAATTTTCTTGGAAATGTTTACACAGGAAAATGGAATTACACTTAAGATCTAACTAACATTCGTTCTGTTTCTCTCTCCTAATGACTTGCTCTCCTCTCCAAAAAGAACCACCACGCACGGCAGATTCACTCATCCCTTTATATAGGGTAATACATAGTGAATGACAGCTAAGCTGTCCTTTATTTTCGGGAATGTCTCGCGAAGTGTTGCAGGCGTACAAGTATTCGTATTCGCGACACTTCTTAGCTTTCGCCAGATTTCATATCTTCCTATCGTCATCCAGTGCGTCATTCATATTAATCTTCTGCGACTTACTCGCAATGCTGTTATCGGTTGCCTTTGTGAATTGTTGCTGTCGCGATATTCTGATCCTACACTGAGGATCGGGCGAATTTACCGAGTCAACTCAGTCTTCTAACTTCATCAATTCTCTTATGATTTTGATCAGATTTTAATCTAGTTTTCGTTGTTTTCTTCTCTAATCAGATTAATGTTGTTTTTCTTATAAGTATTTTCAACTCATAAAATTTGATTTATTGTTTTTCAAGCTTTTGTTGAAGTCCTAGATATTATGTTTAACTAATCTCTTTTCTTCCAAATGTGTTTGCAGTTGATCTTATCCCAAATGGTGTTTACCTTGTTTACAGTTGTGATTCAGGCATTTGCAAAAGTTGTTATGAAGTTTTTTGAAGCTATTGTGTGCTCACAGATTATTAAGCTTCTTTTTCTGGAGATGTTCCATTACCTAGTTGATACAGTGACTCAGTGGTTACAGAAAATTCGCGCCTTTTTGAAATTCAAATTTCAAAAAGTTCGTTACAAACAGAGTCCATTAATTCCTCTCGTAATTATCGGTCTTTTATGCAGCTGTGCAGTTTCCTTTGCTGAATAAACTTTCCTTCTGAAATGTTATACTCAGTCAATCATATATCCTCTAAATCAAAATTCTCGGATGAATATCTTTTTCAATTCAAGTCAATCCCATGATTATCTAGGGTTGAGACAATATAAAGGAATTTTTAAATTTCCCATTCCTCATATGCTTAAAAGTTATCAAGATTTTAAGAAGTCAAAATCAACCAAACTAATGGCGGAGGATAATGAAAAATCAGTTTCAGACTTGGCAACAAAATTTATGAAAGTTTCTCTAGAACTTGGAGATGTTGATGAAGTGGTGTATCATCAATCTGACAATACGGAAAATAAGGATGAAGAAAGTGAGGAAATCAGTTTGGTTGGTAAGATAATTATTGAAGGGAAGATGGGTTTGAGGACGGTGGAAAAGTTTATTGCTTTAACATGGGATTTTATTCCAGAAGGTGATCTAAAAGTCTTTGAGTTGGATAACAATGTGATGGAACCCGTACGTAAGAAAATTTTTGATACTCGACCTTGGAGTATCAATGGTCAACTTGTGATTCTTTATTTTTATAATTCTGAAATTATTTACCAAGATTTAGACTGGGGGATACAATGTTTCTGGATTCAGCTGAAAAGGATTCTTCTTGAGCATATGAATGTGAAGGCAGTAACTAAGATTGGAAAGATTATGGGGGAGGTAATTGCAGTTGATCCTGAGGATGCAGTCCCAGTAGCAGGAGATTATGTCAAAGTTTGTTTCCAAGTTGATGTTAATTTTCCTGTGAGAAGGGGTGTGATGGCAATTACTAATGCAGGATCTACCAGGTAGATTAAGTTTTTTTATGAGAAGCAGCCTCACAAGATTTGTCCCAATTGTTTCATTCTTAATCATACTAAAGGTGCTTGCAAGGCTGCTACTGATTATCTTGCTAAGGCTCATGCAAAACATCATTTTTTTGGTGAAACAAGAAAATGAGAGAAGAAGCAGTTTGTTATCAAAGGGGGGTATCAAGTCCCAAAATTTACTCAAAAGATTACTACTAAAACAAGTGTATTTGTGCCTCCAAAGGATAGATATGTCATTGCAGCCAACATTGATGATGGAAATGAAACTGGTGGTAGGCTAGGAAAAAGTCAAAGGAATAATGCTCCAGAAAGTCTTGTTTTTGAACATGCTGCTTCAAGCTCTGACAATCATGTGAACACACAGACAACTCAAATGGTCACACTAAGGGATAATGAAAACTGCAACACAAAGGAAGCTAAGGTACTTCTGATACTCTTTAAACCTTTGTTTTGTTTAATTTCTTTTAAGTTCAAAATGAAAATTATTTCATGGACTATTCAAGGTATAGACAATAACTTTAGTAAACAAAAATTTCAAAACTTGGTCCATACTCAAAAACCTGATTTCATCTTTCTTTGTGAAACTAAAATAGATGAAGTTAGAATGACCCTTGTTTCTCAATCAGTTTACTATCATAATTATGTGTGTGTTGATAGGGTAGGCAAAGCTTGAGATTTAATCCTAATGTGGAAATATGGAATTGATATTGAGATAATTGGTTGTGATAATAATATCATTCATGCTCTTATTAAACTTGATCCAAGTAAACCTCAAGTTCTAATTGGTTGTGTATTTTTGATCGCACAATCAAGTCATCACAGGGTGCTAAGGTATATTCAACCTTTGGTGGAACATTCATCGTCCTACCTAAGTATCCTTTGGCCAGAAGGTACCGTAATGGCGAGGGTTCCTATGTGGGCAATAGTTTTCCTGTAACCCTAAGCGTTCAGCGCGAAGACTGCTTTACTTCGACAAGGTATCTCTATAAGGGATATCTTACTTTTTCTTATTGCCTCATGAAGGGAGCTATTGCCCCGAGGATCCGAGTATTGACACATGCGCAGTTATGTCTTTCCTTGTCTCATCGTCAATCCTAACGGAGGGTGTCTATTCTAACCCAATTGTATTTAATCAAAACTAACTTTCCTTTAGCAAAAAGTTGCTTTCATTGATTAGTAAGGTTTACCTTTGATCAGGGATAGAACATGGTAGGCTAATGCCCGTTCCTTTCTTCTCCTGAGTGATCATCATTCTCTTACGAGTAGTACTTGTTTAGATACATTGCATTCCAGGGATGTTGTGATACTTCATGATCGGTTGTCAGCCGACACAAATATAATTTACAATTTCTTACTACTCAAATATATAATGAAGCAAGGGCAATAAAGGATCGTTCCCATAGAGAGGTCTAGGTTGTCAAATTGTTTCGGTATCTTATAAGTAACACGGGGTTTTCTGATTTTTATAAACGAAAATAAAATAAAAGCAAAACAATAAAAAGTAAACACGCAAATCAAGGATGAGAAAGTATTGGTCATGGATTTCGTCTTCAATCACAAACATGTTTTCAACACAATAACTAGAATTGATATTTTAATCTCAACTTTTATCAAAGGCCCTAGAGTACCTTGATCGCAAGTATATCCCGCAAATCTCCTCTTGTCACCAACAAACACATTAAAAGATGCGAATATGAATTCTATCTAAAGGAACAACCTAACGTGTAAAAGCACTAATCAAGTTTAATTCCCTAGATGCGTTAGGTTCTATGAAATCAGGCCAATCAAAGCAATCGAACGTGTAAAAGCACTAATATGATTTAACAAAGGTTATGGTTCACATGTGACTACTAGGATGTATCACTAAAAGCAATAATCACAATTGTGCTACTTGTAATTAGGAATCTATCACTTTTGCGTATAATAAATCCTAATCTAGCAAGAGAGATGAAAACAAACTCAATCGATTCGCGACTCGACTAAATAGCATTCAACTCATGTAACAATATTGATGGTGAATCATAAACGATAATATGGAGACAAAACTAATTTATTGAACAAAAACTCATGTTTGGAAATCCAACTAATCCATAACCAAAAGAAAACTCTAGCTAATATTCATGGAGTTCATAACAAGAAGAAAGAGAAAAACTTTCATGGTTCTAAACCCTAGAACAAAAGTAGAGGCAAAAAGATAATAAGATAAAGATAATAGATATCCCTATTAGATGTAAAAGTCTTTCCTTTAAATAGCTCTCTTGTTTCCAAAATTAGGTCTTCATAGCCCAAAACCCATGTGGTCCACCAAGCCCATGTGTGTGCAAATACCCATGTAAAAATATGACCCAAAAGAGGTCGCCGGAAATCTGGTATTGTGGTCGGAAATTGGCCGGAAAAGTCGTCGGCGAGCATCTCAGGTGACCGGAAAAGTCAAACCGGTCACATGTCAATTGGGTCAACTCGGTCAAGGTCAGACCGAGTCAAACCGGGTCAGTGAGTCAAATCGGGTCAGGAGAGTCAGCCGGCCGAGTCAAACTCTAACTCAGAAGTCAGACCTGATTCAGGGTCTAGTCATCCGAGCCGGGGTTGTCTTTGGTGAGCTAACTGGACTGACTTGTCAGGCCACAGTCTTGCACATGCCATTCCAAGTGTTGTGCCATCTTGGCGCATCACAGCTCCACAACCTGCTATGCTTCTCAATCCTCCATCTGCAGCTTCTTCCATGCTTCTTCTTTGCTGAGTGCACCAGAGCTGCACCATTTGGCATTCAACAGCAGCTCTGCATTGCATTACGCCACAACACTACAAAACTATGCACCTGCACCTGCACTTTCTCATCACAATCTCCCTGAGTTTCTCTGCCATTCCCTCTCTTTTCTGTTCGGCTCAATTCCAGTTCGCTACAAGACTTTCATTTGCCTCCACTCTTACAACTTCAACTCTAAATGCCGCGACTACGCCTCCGCAACGGTTCAATCTCCAAGGCTCGGATGCAACTTCACCTCCGTTCCGCAACATCAACACTCGACCCATTTGCTCATTTCATCTCAGCTCATGAGTCCCTGCAATACTGTAGTTCACCAGCACAAGCGACACTTCACTACAATTCGGCTCAAACCACCAAAGACATCCTGAGTCTTGCATTTGAGTCTCACTTTCCACTGCAACTCCAAGGGCAACAAACCCAATGAGAAGTAACATCAACCATCTCCATTATCATCCACCAGGCCTGCAATTCATATCAAAGCCAAACAACCTAACATACATCTAGCACATAAACACCAATTCATTCGCATTTGCACTTAGCAACAACATTTGCTATCAACATATACCACCACAGCATCAGTTCTCATTCACCACTCTGTCATCATCTACAACCCACTCATCTCAAGCTTAATCACTCCCAAACTGTCACAACCATTGCCAATTCTTCACTGTTTCTATCGATTTCATACGCCACAACCTTACAGCCCTTGTGATTCCAACTCTTCAGTTCTCTCAGCATCATCCTGCAACTCTAGTTTCATTAACTTGGGTCTAATTCTTTGCCATGAGCCCATGTATTATCACAGCAACACTTCAATAACCAACTCAATTTTACTGTTGTAGCTTCCCTTGTTCAAACTCACAGCAGCATCAATTTCAGCCAACCCTTGAAAATCAACATCCACAAAACCCATTTCCACATATCCAGCCACAGAATCATCACCATCCAATGCCATACTCTGCAGCTCAAGCTTCTTCATTGAACCACAAAAAGACTGCTCAAGCCATTGCCTAGAGCTTCCAATTGCAGCTCCATTCTCATTACAGACTTCAAACTCCATTAACCATTGCATCAAACACTTCAATCTGTGTCCAAGAATCAGCAACAACATCTCTTTTATCTCTATAATCTTGCTCATGACAAACCCATTTCAACAACATCTCTTCCCTGTATAGCATTACGGCTCAATTCACATACCACCTCATTCTTGTAATCCAGGCATCTCCACTCCCATCACTAACTCCACTCCCACTTCAATTCTCTATTGAACTCAGATGAACCATCACCAATATCAGACAAAACCCATTTTAATCTCCATCTTCATAGCAGCAGATTCATCATCTCCCATGTATTACTGGTCATTCAAGCTCAACCCCAAATTCCAACAAATCTTGCCACTGAACTTCAACTCAACCTCATACCCATCTCTTTATTCAATAGAAATCAACAGCACCAAGGTTTTCTCGTTCTCAGACCAATCGATCTTGATTCACAGTTTCGACATCAAACCCTGATTTCTTCTCGCTGAAATCAACACAAACTCGGATCGAGTTTACCCATCTTAGACTTCAATTTCGTAGACCACCATTATCACTCGTATCTTCTTCTTTGTTGTCACACATCGATCTCAAACCCATTTTCGCCGAGCTTCAAGAACACCATTAATGGCAACACAGTAAACTCGGTTCTTAAGCCAAACCCATCTCTTCAATTGCACGAACCCTAATTTCAACTTCATCAATTCTCTTGATTTTTAACAGCAGCAGCCATGGCTGTTTTTCTCACTTTCAGGTGGAGCAGAATGAGAGAATGATTGAGAAAGAGAACTCTCTTCTCGATTTAGGGTTTAAGTATTGGGTTGGTTATTCGGCATCCGGTGACTGCTAAGGGTTAACCTGATGGCAACCCCTTAACCTCATCTGGACTGTGTCTAGTATTCCTCCCAAAAGAGTTGCCCCTTAACCTTGACCGGGCTCCAGATAGTGTTCGCCCATGAAATGACAATTTCGCCCTTCTTGCTCAAATAGAGTGATTTCTTCTTCTTTTCCTCCATGTGACTCCAGAGTACCTAATAACTCAAAAACACTCATAAGAGATGCAATTCCCAAGGAAAATAGCAAAGAAAGCATAAATACTAGATATAATATTAGGTGCTTTACGACACCTATCAGATTCCCCCACACTTAGATTTTGCTAGTCCTCGAGCATATCAAATAAACAATTCTAAAACATACATACAACTCCGTGTCGTCGAGGCTACGGTCACTTTTAGCATAAATAACAAGCCTTTAAACCCCTAGGTGTCCCTAGTGGACGAGTTATAGTCTCGTGAGGGTTTACTTGAGATATACCCACAAAACCTATTTTTCCAACTTACTAGTTCTCCGTAATGATAGCATCCAACGCGCTAAGAAGACATAGAAATTCTGCACACTAGTCATAAGAAGTTAGACACATAAATGAACACAATATCATCCTTAAAAGTTGAGAGAGAAATAACCATCCCTTCTCGAAAGAAATTCGGGTTCGGAGTGATCGAAAGTCTTGACTCTGCCTCACAAGAAATGGTTTTATGAAGTTGCTCTCAATAATAAACAGCTGTTTATGGGTCACACATGTGTCCAGGTAGGAATGAAGAGAGAATCCTGCGACACGTTGAATGGTAGGAAGGAAAAACCCTCCGAATTGTTTTGAAAACCCACATCTTTTATCATTTTTGAAAACCCATTTTTCTGACGATCTCTAAGAAAGGAAATCAACCACTTAACGAAGGTGGGAATATGCTTACTTACCTCGTTATCCGTTCGGCGTGCAGCTAGCACCACTCTCACATCATCCATAGAAACGTCTTCGGTCTTCAATCGGTGTCTTCATCTTCGTCTTTGGTCTTCAACGCTTGATGATAACTCTTGAACTTCGTAGAATCTCGACAATGTGATTCTTTCCCTAATTCTTGTTGCTTGAAACTTCATTATAGATATTCCTTCTTTCCATTGGCTTTATTGAAAGAATACAAAACTAAAAACAAACTATACAAACCCAAAATATGATATGAATTTTTCTTGTCTCTCTTTTTTTCTTTTTTTTTTTTAATATATTTTTTTCTTTTATTTTTTTTATTTTTTTTTATTTTTTTATTTTTTTTTTATTTTATGAGACAAGAAAAATAAATAGAAAATAAAAACAAAACATAATAATAAAAACTATTAACGAACCTAAAAATTTTCTCTTGTCTTTTTTTTTTTTTTTTTTTTTGAATCAAGAAAAATAAACACAAACTGAAAATAAAAATGCAAGTACAAAGGCCATGGTGTAAGTACTTTACCGCTTGATTCTTCACAACTTGTATGTCTTGATATCATAAACTTCTCGAACTCTCATCTTTGATAATCTTCGCTCTTGTACAATAGTCTGCTCCTTGTAAAAATTCTGCTCCTTGTCTTGTTGCTTGTAAACCTTGAACGTCTTCAACTTTCTTTCGAATTTGTGATGCTCCTCTTGTTGATGATGATGGTGTTTCTATGGACCTATTGGTGTAGAGAGAGATAAGGTGGATGGTGCTAACTGCGAACAAGATTACAAGTGGTATGTAAGTTAGCAATTCGATGTCACCATCATGGTTGATAAAAATAGCACTCAAGAGATCACAATAGTGCTTCTATGGTGGGAGGTTGGGCAGCTCACCATTCTGCCCGGAATTAACGTACGGAGACACACACTCTAAAAGCACAAATTTAGACAGGTACAAAGAATTGAAGGTCGTTGCCTCACATTATGTAACATGGGTAGTCTCCACTATAGGGGATCACTACTCTAATATCGAATTGATCTGCACCTTATTTGCCACCGGCATGGTTAAATCCAACTTTAACTCTCATACAATTAAGAAACCCGATCATGTTCTCTGTCATCTCTAAGTTCAGTCACTCTTATGAGATTCTCGATGTAATCTTAGCGACATGTATACTATGTGACTCTAAACTAACTACAAGTTGGAGTTGTTATTCACTAATTTACACAAAAGTTGAAAATTTTGAAAAATTTACAACGCAAATGCTTAACCACTCCCCCACACTTAAACTTTACATTGTCCTCAATGTAAATTGAATCGTCCAAAGAAAGTCAAGGTGGGAAATCTTATAACAATATGCGACAAGAAAAATAAAATAAAAACAAGAAAAGAAAAATTAAAAGATAAAAACAAGACAAGAAATACAAAACCGGTGGGTTGCCTCCCACTTAGCGCTTGGTTTAAAGTCGTCAGCCCGACTATATCCTTGAAAGATTCATTCCCCATATACCAACAATCTGAAAAGTTGAGGATCCTTCCATAGAACCTGTTTTCCAAACACTAGCTTCACACAAATATTAGTAATATAAAACAGAAATGAAGCTATGAACCGATAAAAGCTTCCCCCACACTTATTCTTGTCCACACTTGGAAGTGTATAAAGAATATAGAAGTCGGGTACTTCCACGGTTTCTTGTTCCATAACATGCATAGTATGAGAATGAAGTTTCTCTAATGGCGAAAATCGAGAAACAAAGTCATTCAACAATATTCTCGAAGCACATACATTCAAACCAATAAGAGGTAAAGGAGTAGAAACAATATGCAACGGGTTAGACAAACCTTGCACAATCTCTTGCATCACGGAATCCTCTTCATCCTTGAAAAACTCAAGTGAATTATTCACCTCTTGTATATCATGGTCCTCTATCAAACCTTGCAACCATTCTTCATCCGTTTCTGCCTTAACCAAAGTCTTGACATAAACATCATCGTTACAATCATTTGCAAGCTCAATTGGGTCTTCCACAATATTGGTCAAACCGGTCACATTCTCAACATACTCCTCTTTGTTGTAAGGCACATACTCTTTTGCGGATCCAAATTTTATTATAAGAAACTTTTTTAGAACACTCGAAAATGCATCATCCTCAAGCTCCACCCTTTGAATAGGCTCTTGATCATTATTAAGATCAATGCTTGAGTAATATACACAAGTGTCAACATATTCCTCTTCGTCTTCATCTTGATCCCAAAAAGACTCCATTGTACACTCCTCGGGGATGTCACCATGAGTTGGTTCAAGCAATGTATCATAATCACCGTCACTTTCATAGTTAACATAAGATTGGTCCTCGCTGAATTTAGTGTTGCTTATCTCTAACTCATCCTTTTGAATAGGTGAATGATCATTATTACGATCAAGAGTTGAGTTAACTACACAATTATCAACGAAAGTGCCCAAGGATTGGCCTTTTTCAACATTAGCATTAATCAAATATTCATCACAAACCATATGCACATTAGAGTTATCCATATCTTCCTTGCATTGATCAATGCCTCTTTACAAGCTAGCAATACCTTCACGAAGTTCTTAGAGTTGCTCGTTTGTAGTCTCTTTAGCTTTTTGAAATTCCTCTTGTAAAAAGTTGGAAACTTGATCTATAAAGTTAGAGACTTTTTGTTCACGAGCATAAGAATCCTCCCATCCTTGTGGTTGTTCACACACATACCCTCCATAAGGTTGTTGAGGAAAACCATAAGGTTCCATGGAATATTGGTCATAACCAATGAATTGGTTTTGATTATACCCCTGGAATCGGTAGTTGTCATATTGTTGAGGTTGTTGAAAACCGTATCCATCCATGTAGTATGCTCCTTCCATGAAAAACAAGTACCTAAATAAGATTCTCAAACCAAGGTTAAAAACCAGAAAATAAGAATATAAAACAAAAACTAAAAACAAAACAAAAATAAGAAACCAAAAACAAATAACAACCCGCTGCCTCCCCGGCAACGGCGCCAAAATTTGATCGGTTGTCAGCCGACACAAATATAATTTACACTTTCTTACTACTCAAATATATAATGAAGCAAGGGCAAGAAAGGATCGTTCCCACAGAGAGGTCTAGGTTGTCAAATTGTTTCGGTATCTTATAAGTAACACGGGGTTTTCTGATTTTTATAAACGAAAATAAAATAAAAGCAAAACAATAAAAAGTAAACACGCAAATCAAGGATGAGAAAGTATTGGTCATGGATTTCGTCTTCAATCACAAACATGTTTTCAACACAATAACTAGAAT
This sequence comes from Papaver armeniacum, assembly GCA_023531295.1. NCBI lineage: Eukaryota > Viridiplantae > Streptophyta > Magnoliopsida > Ranunculales > Papaveraceae > Papaver > Papaver armeniacum. The sequence goes on from JAJJWW010000894.1 coordinate 27,744, forward strand.
TGATATTTTAATCTCAACTTTTATCAAAGGCCCTAGAATACCTTGATCGCAAGTATATCCCGCAAATCTCCTCTTGTCACCAACAAACACATTAAAAGATGCGAATATGAATTCTATCTAAAGGAACAACCTAACGTGTAAAAGCACTAATCAAGTTTAATTCCCTAGATGCGTTAGGTTCTATGAAATAAGGCCAATCAAAGCAATCGAACGTGTAAAAGCACTAATCCGATTTAACAAAGGTTATGGTTCACATGTGACTGGTAGGCCTCGAAGATGGGTAAATTATGGCCTACGGGTTATACCGCAAGTGCACGGAGTCTATTGGAGACGCGGCAAGTACGGATCGATCCCACAAGGACTAGGGTGTGCTTTGTGTGTGATCTAAGGATTCTTCAACTGAATTCAAGTAAGTAACAAGTGACAACAGGGGGGTTTTGCCGATACGGCTGGGATGAAATGAAATAAACCTAAACTAAGGTATAAACAGTGACAAAAGGATATGCCAGGGTCTGCAAATCCACCACTAACTCCTATTGTGAGTTTAACTATGTTGAGATTCTTGTTGTCCTGTGATTGATAAGGGTAGGGTGTCAATTCCACCACCTATCTCTCCCTGTAATGCCTCAATTAACTTGCCTAAAGTGTTGACCAGAGCACTAGTTGTCTAATTTAGTACAACTAGTCAAGGGAATCAGCATTTGTATCTAAGGTTGAGTCGCAATACACTCAACACAGTTGAGACCTAACTACAAGATGTATCCATGGCGTTGGTATACACCGTGAGAGAAAAGCATTGGTTATTTGTAATTGAAGACAATTGATAACATTAAGCATTCAAGATGGTTCACGAGTTAAAACACAATCTGGAATTAGGGTTTCATTGAAACCCTAGCTACTAAATTAAAACATCAAAATGAAAATTAAACTACAAAATTAAACCTAATTGACTGCACTGGCTAATCCAGGCGTTAACAAAATTATCTTCTACCCCTTCTATTTATACATGCAAACATATCCCTAAAAACCAAACCCTAAATTTCTCAAAAGTAGAAATTAAATGAAAAATAGAGTACCCATACTCTCTGAATCGCTTTCCTCTTCTGTAAATCGGCTCTGCAACTCCATGCTTGGTTGTTGGCTGGAACCCTAGTTTTAGTTATCTCTAAATTAGCCTCTAGGTTATGAGAGAATCTAAGAGAGAGGTAACTAACACTAGAGAGGAGGGAAGGTGGCTGCAGGCGTATTTGGTGGCTGACAAGAGATGGAGAGATGGTGGCGGAGGTGGCTCTGTCAGGAAAGAAGATGGTGGTGGAGTGGGTTTTGCAGAGCTCTGCTCTGTGTCGGGGGAAGGAGAAGAGATGAAAGAGAAGAGGAAGAGAGGAATGGTCTGCTCGAGTGGGGGTATAGGGTTAGGTAGCTGTGGTGTGAGGCAGGGACAGCGAGCTTTGATGAGACTGATGGAGCGAGCGTTGGATGAGGAGTAGGTGATCTGAACGGCTGAGGGGATTTGGAGCGATCTGGTGTTCCACGGGAGCAGCGATCTTCGATGCACGTGGAGGCAGCGACCTTTGGATGTAGCCGAGGAGATCTCAATGGCTCGGGAGTGAGCGGGCTCGGATCCGGGTCAAGGGTAGCTCTAGCCCAAGTCTTCCTTGTCGGGTTGCAACTGATTTGCGCGCGGGCTTTGGCTATTTGCTCCATAGATGTTTGACTCCAATTCTTCGCTCTTTAGCTCCTCAGTTTCTCCGGACTTTATTTATTACCTAAAAACACAAAATTAATTAATACAAATATTTATTCTTGAAAACAAAGAAAACTGAGAACTGGGATAATATCCGATTTCTAAGCGCAAAAGATGAGTAAAATGCCAATAAAAAGGTGTATAAATATGCACTATTTGGCACTCATCAAATACCCCCAAACCTCGAATTTTACTTGTCCTCAAGTGAAACAGAAAATAAGAAATCCTAACTATAACCCCGTCGCAGTCTCTCGAATGCATTTAGCGTATGCACTAAGCCTTTAAACCCCTAGGTGTCCCTAAGTGGACGAGTTGTAGTCTCGTGAGGGTTTACCAGAGGTGTACCCACAAAACCTTCTCCAACTTCGAGTGTAAGAGAGTCTCAAGCATCCTAGAAGCTATGAGGACATAGAGTTTCGCATGCTAGTAACAGAAGTTAGAACTATCGAAGAACGCATTCTCATCCTTAAGTCTTTGAGCGAGAAGTAACCATACCATATGAAAGAATTCGGGTTCGATTGTGATCATAAGTCTCAACTTCGCCTCACCATTAGGGTTTTATGATAGTTGCACTCAAAAAGATCGCTTTTTAGTCTCTCATGTGTGCAGGTAGGAATAAAGAGAGGAATCCCGCACACGTTGTAGGTAAGAAGGATAACCTTCCGAAATAAAACTGGAGACTCCACGAAATGTGGACAAAAAGAATCTTTTCTGATGATCTCTAAGAAAGGAAATCAACCATTAGTAAGGGGTGGGAGTACTCACTCACTTCTCACCCGATCGGCAATTAATATCACTCTCTCATAGGAACCATAGAAACGTCTTCAATCTTCGGTCTTCGGTCTTCAACTATTGATGACGAACTTCTAAACTTCACAAAACTTGACAATTTTTAACTTTTCTACTCAATTTCCTTGTTGTTTGGATTTTTCTTTTTCAATTCATCTTTACCATGGTGGTATCACTAAGAAAATAAACTACAATATTTTTTTTTTGATTTTTGATTTTTTGATTGATTTTTTTTTTTTTTTTTTTTTTTTTTTTTAATAAGTGAAAATAAAAATACAAATAATGAAACAACTAACTCCATGGACAAAGGACTTTATCACTCAATTTTTCCACAACTTGTATTGTCTTGATTTTATAAATTTTATTAATTCTCATCCTATTTTCTTTTCTTTTTCTTTGTTGCACGTAAACCTTGGACTATCTCAACTTTTCTTTCAATATTCGATGTCGCTCCGTTTCCGACGATGATGTGTTTCTATGGGTCTTCATTGATTGAGAGAGAGTGATGCTAATCGCAAATCGGTATTTAGAAGGAGTTTTCATCTTTAGACGTCACCCTCATGATTGACAAAAACTAGCACTCAAGAGATCAAAAGTAGTGATGAAATTGGTGCGAAGTTGGGTAGCTCACCATTCCTACCCGGAATTTACGTACGGTGACACACACCTAATGTGACTTTTCTAGAAAGTTGCAAAAATTGAAGGTTGGTGCCTCACTTGATGTAAAATGGGTAGTCTCCACTATGGGTGATCACAATTCTACTACCGAATATCTAAACAGCACCTAATTCGCCCTCCGGTATGGTTAAATCCGACTTTAACGCTCTAATCAACTAAGGAACCCGATTGTGTTCTCTCGGTACTTCCAAGTTCTGTTATTTCGGTCAGAATCTCTATGTAAACATAGCTAAAAGCATGCTAGTGACTCTAAAATCTCTAAAAGTTGGAGGTTTTTACAAAAAGAGTTTTTTTTTTTTTTTTTTTTTTTTTTTTTTTTTGGAAATAAAAGATAAAATAAAAGACTAAAAACTCTAAATGCAAATGCACCCCCAAACCTAAATCAAACATTGTCCTCAATGTGTCAACAGATAGGAAAAATTTAAACAGTCACATACCATGAGAACTATGCTGAAAAGAGAAAAGGGAAGAGATTACCGGAATGTCGGCGGGAGCAAGGTTGAGCTTCATTAGTCAAGGCTAGAATCCAACATTCTCAGTGGAGATCATATCGGATTAGCACAAAATATGCACAAGAAGACTCAACCGATTCAAGAAAAGAAAATTTAACAAGTCCTACTGGATTATATACAAAAATTCACCATAAACCAAGAGTCTAAAGAGTTGAGGGTCAACCCAATAGAAAATATATACAAACATCAGCAGCCTTACACAGAAATAAAATGAGAGTGCAAGTAAGACTGCAAACGAGAATGAGTTTCCCCCAAACCTAAACTTGTGAACGGGTGTGTTTTTTAGCACAAAATCTTGCAATTTTAAAGGTACATCATGCAAAAGATCTAACTCAAAATGAGTTTTGTTAAGAACAGGCAGACAAACACATACCAACTGTGGTTCCTTAAAAGTGTCATACTTTGATGCAAAATAGTCCAAGAGGACTTGGGAAGCACAAAGCTCTAGGCCTAAGTTAGGCATTTTCAAAAAAGTTGGTTTTGCAATTTTGTGACAAACTACACCTAGGTTGGGTGGAGGAGTTTCAATTTGTGACTTAGGAGAGAAAGTAGGTACATCTAAGTTGTTTTCATGTATAAAATCATTTGTACCATCACACACTTTCCCAAAGTCAGAAGAGGGTAAATCATGTTCATTTTCACAGGATAATTGCATAGATTCCACATCAATATCACATGCATGAATATCAGAAGAAGCATCATTCATAGGGTTCACAGAAGAGGCACTTAATGTCTCTGAACCTAAAGATTCTACTACATTTTCAAAATACACATGCTCTTCATATTCATCATCATCATCATCATCATAGCAAAAATCCATCTCTCCATTCAAAATTGTAGCATTTTTAGTGTACTCATCTACCTCTAGATTAGGTTCATATTCAAAGTGTTAGTTGCATGAGTAGGACTAGAAACACTATTTTTATGATTGTCGGGAATAACAAACCTCCTATCATAATATTCCTTCCAATCTTCATTTTGTAACTCAATCAGTTCCTTTGTAGAATCATAGTGAGTTGTTCTATTGAAGGAGAGTCTTCACTAGTGGGTATGCATTCTTCATATGGATATTCAAAGTGCATGGTTGTGCATGAGGTTCACTAGAGAAGGGAAATTCAGACATGTTGCTATGTGGATGGTCATGCATTGCATTCATTTCAAGCCTAGTATTTTGCTCCAAGAGTGTTTCCATTATTTATTGCAAACTAGGAGTTGGGGGAGTAAAAAATTGTTCATCTCCCCACTATGGTGAATGATGCATGTGTGCAGGTTGATTATGGTCCCAATAGTCACTTCTAGACACTTCGTACATTGGATTATCATGGTTTTCCTAGACTGTCTAAAATCATGCAAGATATAACAAGATTCACAGGTGGTCTAAGCCACCACATAAGGTGCAAGCATGCATTTCATATTGCCTAGAAAAACTAGATTTGACAGATTGCTTTTCTAAAGCAGATTGCCTATCTAAAGCAGATAGTCGAGCTTCTAATTGATCTAAAAGTGATGACTGGGTATGAGGAAAGTGTTCATTTTCAACCTGTGGTGGATGATACATGTGCTCATAGTGATTAGGGTATGTGAGGTCAGGGCCCGGAGAAGGCTCATAAAATTCCCTAAAATCACTATGGTATGTGGGGAGTTCATACTGTGAAGCATGCCCGTAAGCACGCTCTCTAAGGGATTTGTTTCCATCCCCAGATGCAGACCAAAATCCTGACATGATTTAGTACTCAAATTGAACTCAAAATTTAGTTTGGTTTATGTGGGCTTTGGTTTATTGGGATTTGGTTTGTTGGGTTTTGGTTTGTTGTGGGCTAGTTGTTTGGTTTTTGTGGGAATTTGGTTTGTTTGGGATTTGCTGTTTGAAACCCAGGATTTGTGAAAACGGGAACAGCCTGGGTTTGTGTAAAGCCTAGTGGAACTGTGGGCTCAGTTTCGTTTAGGCCCAACAGTGTGGCTTATGTGGTTGTGCAAAGCCTAGTGGACAGTGGGCTCAGTTTCGTGCAGAACCCAGTTGTTGCAGAGCCCAGGTTATGCTAAAAAAGTATAGCCCAGATTGAATGGCCCAGTATGTGGGCTAAGTTTTGTGAGCAGCCCAGCAGCAGAGCCCAGCTTAGGCAGAAGCGGCCCAGATTGGTTTTTAAACAGCCCAGCAGACTATGGGCTCAGTTTGGATTTTGTGGAGGTGCACAGGCCTAGTTTATGCAAAACTCATTGGTTGCTTGGGCTGGTTTGGTTTAAGTGGGCTTTAGCTTTAGTGCAAACGCACAGCCCAGTGGTCAGGCCAGGCAAAGAGTGTGTAGCACAAAGACAAATTAGATTGGCAAGCTTTCTCATCATAGGTTTGAGTGCATTCACAAGACAAAGACAACAAGAATAGCACTCAAACAACCAAATGTTGCACTGATTATATGGATGCACAAGAAAACAGCAATGGTTTGTATAAGCTCGGATGCTCGAGTTCACGGAGTGCACAAATACTTGCGAGTTTGAGAGGTTCAAGCTTTCAAAGAGGTCAACTTGCTAATCAAGATCTATCGGCCAAGGCAAGGCAGCAACAGGGTGCGAGGTTATCAAAGACAAGTATAACTTAGCTATTTTGCACAACAAGAGTCTAAGTGCATTCATGTACTCAACATAGCAAGTGAGAGCTTATGCACAAGGCTAATAAATAACTCCCACAGGGTAGCACACAATCAATCGGGGTTTAAGGCAGATTAAGCATGCATTGCAAGGTCAATCAGCCGGCTCCGTAATTCAAAGTTGTGGCTCGAGGTGGGGTTTGCAGCCAACTTGGTAGGCAAGTTGTAGTTTAGTAAATTTCAGCAATGCACAGGTAGGCACAAAGTAGCAAGAACTGAATGCATGCACAGACTACAGGGCAGCTCACACTCAACAGTATCACTAGGGGTGGAGCTTCAAACTTGTAGCTGCAGGGGCTAGCAAGTGAGCAGGGTCTGGCTTTTAACACAATGGTCAAACAACACAGGGTACAGGGCAATCATTCAGTGCTCCACAAACTCACAAAATACAGTATTTGGTGAGCTTACCTTATCCACATGGCAATGAGTAGCACAGACCTCACAGCATAGCAAGTACCTCAAGTCTGGCAAAGACGTGGTCTCGCCTTGGGTTTGCTCCACGGTTCATGGTACCGCTAGCTCCAAATGAGAGTTTAGTTTCAAAAATGTGGATGTTACAGCAGAAGATCAAGATGGATACCAACCCAAGCCTGAGAATCAATTGGACTGACACAGGGATCAAGAGTTACAAGGCACTAAGATACAGGGCTGCTTAGTCCCCTTGTAAACTGATGACAAAGCTCAGCTGAGCTAATAGAAAGAAGCACTACAATGCAAGATCATACTAAGTAAAGAGCTAAAAACAGCAAAAACAGGCTAAAGAAAGACAAAGTAAATCTGCACAGGGATGAGATACAAGAAAACAATGATGAACTGAGAACAACTAAATTAACACAGTGAAGATGCAAAAGAGAGAACAACTAAATTACACTAACACAGGGTTAAAGATAACAATGCAAGGTGAGTATGTACAGGGTGAAATGAGATTTCAGTGAAGCAAGGCAAGGATCGAAACAGCACACGCCAAGTCCCCAGCAACGGCGCCAAAAACTTGGTAGGCCTCGAAGATGGGTAAATTATGGCCTACGGGTTATACCGCAAGTGCACGGCGTCTATTGGAGACGCGGCAAGTACGGATCGATCCCACAAGGACTAGGGTGTGCTTTGTGTGTGATCTAAGGATTCTTCATTTGAATTCAAGTAAGTAACAAGTGACAACAGGGGGTTTTTGCCGATACGGCTGGGATGAAATGAAATAAACCTAAACTAAGGTATAAACAGTGACAAAAGGATATGCCAGGGTCTGCAAATCCACCACTAACTCCTATTGTGAGTTTAACTATGTTGAGATTCTTGTTGTCCTGTGATTGATAAGGGCAGGGTGTCAATTCCACCACCTATCTCTCCCTGTAATGCCTCAATTAACAGCTAAAGTGCTGACCCAGAGCACTAGTTGTCTAATTTAGTACAACTAGTCAAGGGAATCAGCATTTGTATCTAAGGTTGAGCTGCAATACACTCAACACGCTTGAGACCTAACTACAAATGTATCCATGGCGTTGGTATACACCGTGAGAGAAAAGCATTGGTTATTTGTCATTGAAGACAATTGATAACATTAAGCATTCAAGATGGTTCACAGAGTTAAAACACAACTGGAATTAGGGTTTCATTGAAACCCTAGCTACTAAATTAAAACATCAAAATGAAAATTAAACTACAAAATTAAACCTAATTGACTGCACTGGCTAATCCAGGCGTTAACAAAATTATCTTCTACCCCTTCTATTTATACATGCAAACATATCCCTAAAAACCAAACCCTAAATTTCTCAAAAGTAGAAATTAAATGAAAAATAGAGTACCCATACTCTCTGAATCGCTTTCCTCTTCTGTAAATCGGCTCAGCAACTCCATGCTTGGTTGTTGGCTGGAACCCTAGTTTTAGTTATCTCTAAATTAGCCTCTAGGTTATGAGAGAAGCTAAGAGAGAGGTAACTAACACTAGAGAGGAGGGAAGGTGGTCATAGCGTATTTGGTGGCTGACAAGAGATGGAGAGATGGTGGCGGAGGTGGCTCTGTCAGGAAAGAAGATGGTGGTGGAGTGGGTTTTGCAGAGCTCTGCTCTGTGTCGGGGTGAGGTGAAGAGATGAAAGAGAAGAGGAAGAGAGGAATGGTCTGCTCGAGTGGGGGTATAGGGTTAGGTAGCTGTGGTGTGAGGCAGGGACAGCGAGCTTTGATGAGACTGATGGAGCGAGCGTTGGATGAGGAGTAGGTGATCTGAACGGCTGAGGGGATTTGGAGCGATCTGGTGTTCCACGGGAGCAGCGATCTTCGATGCACGTGGAGGCAGCGACCGTTGGATGTAGCTGAGGGAGATCTCAATGGCTCAGAGTGAGCGGGCTCGGATCCGGGTCAAGGGTAGCTCTAGCCCAAGTCTTCCTTGTTGGGTTGCAACTGATTTGCGCGCGGGCTTTGGCTATTTGCTCCATAGATGTTTGACTCCAATTCTTCGCTCTTTAGCTCCTCAGTTTCTCCGGACTTTATTTATTACCTAAAATACAAAATTAATTAATACAAATATTTATTCTTGAAAACAAAGAAAACACAAGAACTGGGATAATATCTGATTTCTAAGCGCAAAAGATGAGTAAAATGCCAATAAAAAGGTGTATAAATATGCACTATTTGGCACTCATCAGTGACTACTAGGATGTATCACTACAAGCAATAATCACAATTGTGCTACTTGTAATCAGGATTCTATCACTTTTGCGTATAATAAATCCTAATCTAGCAAGAGAGATGAAAACAAACTCAATCGATTCGCGACTCGACTAAATAGCATTCAACTCATGTAACAATATTGATGGTGAATCATAAACGATAATATGGAGACAAAACTAATTTATTGAACAAAAACTCATGTTTGGAAATCCAACTAATCCATAACCAAAAGAAAACTCTAGCTCATATTCATGGAGTTCATAACAAGAAGAAAGAGAAAAACTTTCATGGTTCTAAACCCTAGAACAAAAGTAGAGGCAAAAAGATAATAAGATAAAGATAATAGATATCCCTATTAGATGTAAAAGTCTTTCCTTTAAATAGCTCTCTTGTTTCCAAAATTAGGTCTTCATAGCCCAAAACCCATGTGGTCCACCAAGCCCATGTGTGTGCAAATACCCATGTAAAAATATGACCCAAAAGAGGTCGCCGGAAATGGTATTGTGGGCTGGAAATTGGCTAGGAAAAGTCGTGGCGAGCATCTCAGGTGACCGGAAAAGTCAAACCGGTCCAGTCAACTGGGTCAACTCAGTCAAGGTCAGACCGAGTCAAACCGGGTCAGTGAGTCAAATCGGGTCAGGAGAGTCAGCCGGCCGAGTCAAACTCTAACTCAGAAGTCAGACCTGATTCAGGGTCTAGTCATCCGAGTCAGTTGTGTTGGTGAGCTAACTGGACTGACTTGTCAGGCCACAGTCTTGCACAGGCCATTCCAAGTGTTGTGCCATCTTGGCGCATCACAGCTCCACAACCTGCTATGCTTCTCAATCCTCCATCTGCAGCTTCTTCCATGCTTCTTCTTTGCTGAGTGCACCATAGCTGCACCATTTGGCATTCAACAGCAGCTCTGCACTGCATTACGCCACAACACTACAAAACTATGCACCTGCACCTGCACTTTGTCATCACAATCTCCCTGAGTTTCTCTGCCATTCCCTCTCTTTTCTGTTCAGCTCAATTCCAGTTCGCTGCAAGACTTTCATTTGCCTGCACTCTTACAACTTCAACTCCAGCTGCTGCGACTACTTCTCTGCAACCAGTTCAATCTCCAAGGCTCAGCTGCAACTTCAGCTCCGTTACTGCGACATCAGCACTGACCCATTTGCTCATTTCATCTCAGCTCATGAGTCCCTGCAATACTGTAGTTCACCAGCACAAGCGACACTTCACTACAATTTGGCTCAAACCACCAAAGACATCCTGAGTCTTGCATTTGAGTCTCACTTGCCACTGCAACTCCAAGGGCAACAAACCCAATGAGAAGTAACATCAACCATCTCCATTATCATCCACCAGGCCTGCAATTCATTTCAAAGCCAAACAACCTAACATACATCTAGCACAGAAACACCAATTCATTCGCATTTGCACTTAGCAACAACATTTGCTATCAACATATACCACCACAGCATCAGTTCTCATTCACCACTCTGTCATCATCTACAACCCACTCATCTCAAGCTTAATAACTCCCAAACTATCACAACCATTGCCAATTCTTCACTGTTTCTCTTGATTTCATACGCCACAACCTTACAGCCCTTGTGATTCCAGCTCTTCAGTTGTCTCAGCATCATCCTGCAACTCTAGTTTCATTAACTTGGGTCTAATTCTTTGCCATGAGCCCATGTATTATCACAGCAACACTTCAATAACCAACTCAATTTTACTGTTGTAGCTTCCCTTGTTCAAACTCATAGCAGCATCAATTTCAGCCAACCCTTGAAAATCAACAGCCACAAAACCCATTTCCACATCTCCAGCTGCTAGAATCATCACCATCCAATGCCATACTCTGCAGCTCAAGCTTCTTCATTGAACCACAAAAAGACTGCTCAAGCCATTGCATGGAGCTTCCAATTGCAGCTCCATTCTCATTACAGACTTCAAACTCCATTAACCATTGCATCAAACACTTCTTCCTGTGTCCAAGAATCAGCAACAACATCTCTTTTATCTCTATAATCTTGCTCATGACAAACCCATTTTAACAGCATCTCTTCCCTGTATAGCATTACAGCTCAATTCACATACCACCTCATTCTTGTAATCCAGGCATCTCCACTCCCATCACCAACTCCATTCCTTCTAGTGATATCACCATAAGCTTAGGACCACTTCAATTCTCTATTGAACTCAGATGAACCATCACCAATATCAGACAAAACCCATTTTAATCTCCATCTTCATAGCAGCAGATTCATCATCTCCCCTGTATTACTGGTCATTCAAGCTCAACCCCAAATTACAACAAATATTGCCACTGAACTTCAACTCAACCTCATACCCATCTCTTTATTCAACAGAAATCAACAGCACCAAGGTTTTCTCGTTCTCAGACCAATCGATCTTGATTCACAGTTTCGACATCAAACCCTGATTTCTTCTCGCTGAAATCAACACAAACTCGGATCGAGTTTACCCATCTTAGACTTCAATTTCAGAGACCACCATTATCACCTGTATCTTCTTCTTTGTTGTCACACATCGATCTCAAACCCATTTTCGCCGAGCTTCAAGAACACCATTAATGGCAACACAGTAAACTCGGTTCGTAAGCCAAACACATCTCTTCAATTGCACGAACCCTAATTTCTACTTCATCAATTCTCTTGATTTTTAACAGCAGCAGCCATGGTTGTTTTTCTCACTTTCAGGTGGAGCAGAATGAGAGAATGATTGAGAAAGAGAACTCTCTTCTCGATTTAGGGTTTAAGTATTGGGTTGGTTATTCGGCATCCGGTGACTGCTAAGGGTTAACCTGATGGCAACCCCTTAACCTCATCTGGACTGCGTCTAGTATTCCTCCCAAAAGAGTTGCCCCTTAACCTTGACTGGGCTCCAGATAGTGTTCGCCCATGAAATGACAATTTCGCCCTTCTTGCTCAAATAGAGTGATTTCTTCTTCTTTTCCTCCATGTGACTCCAAAGTACTTAATAACTCGAAAACACTCATAAGAGATGCAATTCCCAAGGAAAATAGCAAAGAAAGCATAAATACTAGATATAATATTAGGTGCTTTACGACACCTATCACTTCACC
>JAJJWW010000895.1:0-113410 GCA_023531295.1 Papaver armeniacum
TAATAATTATGTCCCTCTTTATCTATAAGCCCATCAATAATTTATGGACTTTCAAATATACCCCCACTATATATTCAAGTATCTAAATCAAATTTCAGTTATTAAACGGAAAAAAAAACTGATAGAGAGAGAGAGATTGATTTTAATTTGCAGAGAGATTGATTTTCAATTTTGCATAATTTGAAATCGTTAAAAAATCAATTGCATCAACTTATGCTTCTTCAACTTGAATTCTTCTTCAACTCCTTCATCGTCATCGTCATCGTCTTATTCAACGGAATCGTTGATTTTAGCATCGTTTTTCAATTCTTATTAATCAATGAGAATCGGCTAGATCTGTTAATCAAAACAAATTGGTAATGTTTATGCTTTTTGAAGATTCATAGAGTTGTTTTTGATGATTGCATGTTCGGTTCATCTATTTTATGTTCAACATTTGATTTGGTTTTGGTTTTTTTTATTTTTGTTGTTGCGAGAGATCGTGATTTTTGTGGGAAGCTTGATTTCGTGATTATTCTCATTACATTAATTGGTTGATCTTGATATAATTTGATCTCGAGATCGTGATTCATTAGTTAAACAGGTACTTTTTCAAATTTTTGAATTGTTTTTATGTTTTTTAGATCTGCTCATCAATCAAAAAACGAGGTTTTGTGTTTTTCTTTTGATGAATATAGAACATATGATAATCGTGAATGTCGAATGTTGAATTTGATGAACTACGATATCAATTATGTTTTTGTTTGTGATGAAATTTAGACATTCTTTTAGATCAACTTTGATTGTTGATACCAAAAATTGGAATGATTTTTTGATTTTTTGTATCAACTGTTGTTGTTGATCCAAATTGGTAGATTGCGAGGTAATGTAGCTGCATTCATTTTGTTGATAATGTAGCTTTTATTTTAGGTTTTCTCACATTCTACATTGAGTTGCGACGTAATACAATTTGTAGCTTAGGGTACTTTATCTTTGCTTTATTTTTTGGTTTGCATTGAAATTCATGCTTTAACTACCTCTTATTGGATCAAATGTGATATTTTACACATATTTATTGGATCAATCATCACTGTTTGATCCAAATCTATGATTGTTTACACATTTTTATTGGATCACCCAGGATTTGTTGATCCAAAACTATCATTGTTTACAAAGATTTATTGGATCAACTCAGATTTGTTTACACATATTTATTGGATCAAGTTGTGATTTGTTGATCCAAAACTATGATTTATTTAATCATATTTTATTGGATCAAGTGTGATTTGTTGATCCAAATTTACTGAAAAACACTATATGTTATGGTTTGTTGTAGGCCAAAGATGGTAGTTGCAGAGTTCAAATTTTGCAATCAGACTGTCTCGCATCCCGTTTCAGCATCAACTACTGTCAAGGAGATGATAAGTGTGGTGAAACAAAAGTGGCCTTATGTTCCTGAAGACCTCATTCTCTTTGGTTACATTGTAGAAGGGATTTCAAATGTCATCAATCATGATTTGGATTTGAGGTTTTTCATTCACTACCTACAGACTCACAAGGGATTGACTTGGTGAAGTTTGAAATCCAGTTAAGGACTTGTGTTGATTCTATTTCTTCATCATCTTCTTCTGCTCGCTTCTTCGTCATCATCAAGTTGTATTTCAAGCGATGAGGTAGATGTTGTGGAAGACGTCACTGATGATGCGTGTTTGATCAAAAAGGTCCCGAAGAAGTCTGATGCTTGGGTCAACATCTTAACTGGAGTAGGGCAGGTGTTTGAAGGTGGTATTGAGGAAGTTAAGGACTCTATTACAAAGTATGAAATGTTTAGTGGTCGCAAATACAAATTAGTTAAGAGTGACTTTGTACGATACACTTTGTGGAGTGCAAGTTCAAAAGACGGAAAATTGTCATTTTGGAGGTTTCACGCCTCTCTCTCGCCAATTCAAATGGTGTATTTAAATGCAAGAGATATATCGCAGAGCATTCATGTAGTTTAGCTTCTTCGGATCCATCAAAAGTTAGGATGAGAAAATCGTTTATGAAGAATATATTGTCGGATGATTTACGAGCATCGAAGAAGAAGAAGCTGCTTGATGTTATAGATTTAATCCGAATGGAATATGGAGTTGACCTCACGTATAGTCGGGCATATCACGGTTTACAATTCACCAAGACATTTCTTTGGGGTGATGATGTCAAGTCCTATTCGGACTTAGTTTGGTATAAAGATGCAATTGAAGAGTACAATCCTGGAAGTGTTGTGAATTTTGAGTATGATAGTGTGACGCGTCGGTTCAAAAGGTTTTTGTTGCTTTTGAAGCTTCCATAACTGGTTTCAACAATTCTGCCGTCCGATGCTATTTATCGATTGTACCTTTCTACCGGGAAGTTCAAGGGTGGTCTTATGGTTGCTTATGGCAAAAGCGGTAACCAACGTATGACTTTTAACCTTTTACTATTTTTCATTTTGTATCCATGTTTTTTCACTTTTAACCTTTTACTATTATGCATTCATTTTGTTGATAAATGTAGCTTTTATTATAGGTTTCTCAGATTCTACATTGTATTTAACAATATGTGAAAGGAGTCTCATTTCTTTGAGGTGCGACGTAATACAATATGTAGCTTAGGGTACTTTATACTACTTTCTTTTTGGTTTTGCATTGAAATTCATGCTTTAACTACCTCTTATTGGATCAAATGTGATTGTTCAAGCATGGATCAACTGTGATTGTTGATTAACTATGAGTATTGATTTAGAACTATGATTGTTTTACACAGATTTATTGGATCAACTGTGATTGTTTATCCAAAAATTATAATTTGTTTTGAATCAACTTCTACTGTTGATCCAACTGAAATGGATCACTGTGACTTTTCATCCAAAACCATCATTACTTACACAGATTTTATTGGATCAACTGTGACTTTTGATCCAAAAACTATATTTTGTTTTGAATCAACTTCTACTGTTGATCCAACTGAAATGGATCAACTGTGACTTTTGATCCAACTGAAATGGATCAACTTTGTTTGTTGACACTAGTTCTTTCGGTCACTTATTTTTGTTTTTGTTTTTTGGTTTTTGTAGAAATCTATCCAGTTGCATTTGGAATTGTTCCTTGTGAAAATTGTGAGAGTTGGGAATGGTTCTTAATTAATTTGAAGGGTATTATTCGTGGAGATCGTCCACTGACCATTAATCAGATCGTGGAATCGGTCTTTTGAAGCATGTTCCTAAAGTCTTCCCAAATGCTTTCCATTCCTCTTTTGTTTGTACCATATGAAAGGAAATATTAGGTTCCAAAGGGCAAGAGCAGACAAACTGCAGTCAAGTTATTCGAAGAGTGCTACACTGCATTAACAAAGGAAAAAAATTTTGCTGCTGCAAAGAGTATGAGTAATCTAAAGTTGGATTCAGTGGTTTCTTGGATGATGAAGATTCCACTCGAGAATTGGGCTGCTCATGCATTCTAGGAGAAAGGTGGGGTGAGAACACATCTAATATTCTTTGAGAGTTTTAACAATGTTATTAAGCATGATAAGCCGCTTCAAAGCAATTGAGCTTCTCGATGGTATTTGTGCTAAGGTAATGGAGCAGAATTACAAGAGGTTATTGGAGTCTAACAAGTGGACTACAAGGCTTACTCCTCGTATGCAAGCAAGGTTTAACAAGAGGATAAACGACTGCCGTTCATACAAGTTTCGGAGATCAAGTGAGAAAGTATTTGAGATCATTTCTCCAACGGGAAAGCATCTTTGTCGACTTGGATTCTAGGACCTGCATTTGTAAATGGTGGCAAAAACATAGCTTTCCTTGCACTCATGCAATGAAAGCCATGTTGCAGATTGGAAATGATGAACCATACAAATACATTAGCCCTTACTATACTTCTGACTACTATAGAAGGTTGTACTCTCGACCCATATATCCTATTCCGGACTCTGAGAAGCCTCCTGGAATTAATAAAAAGGGGTATGTTTTGCCTCCCAATGGCGGTCGAGAACAAGCTGGAAGGCCTAAAGGTGTTAGGTATAGGGGTAGTCGTGAAAAGGTGCGTAAGAAGAGGAAGTGTGGCCAATGTGGGATGCTCACCTTTCACAACCGTCGAACTTGTCGCAGAGCTCCTTTGGCTCCTCGTGCACCAACGTTTCGCAAGGAGTCTCATTCCGGGATGATCAAGTTCTTGAAGAGGATGTTGTTACGAAGTTTTTTGGTTTTATTCATATTCGAACAACTTGTTTTCTTTTTCTTTTTTATGCTTTTTCGGTTTGCAATTGTTATTTTTTTTAAATGATATACACTCTTAGTTTGTTGTTATGAATTTTATTCTTTTGTTTCTCAAGTATATGTCGAGTTTTTCATGTTACATCTTTATTTATTTTCTGAGAAAACATACTTATACAAATGGTATCAACTTCTATTGTTGATCCAACTAAAATGGATCAACAATGGTTGTTTACACTATAGTGTGGAAACATTGTTCCTTGGTTCCAACTTATTTGGATCAATAATGATTTATTGACACAAAACAGACGAGAAAATTTGCATGGTCCTATTTGTATTTTCTAGTAAACTCCCCAAGCTATGCATACATGTAACATTCATTCATAATCGAGATCAACTTATTTGGATCAACGGTGTTTGTTTATCCAACTTAAGCTGGATCAACAACCATTGTTGATCCAACTTATTTGGATCAACATTGGTTGTTTACACACAAAACAAACAAAAAAATTGCATGGTTCTATCTTTGTATTTACTAGCAAACTCCTCAAGCTATACATTCTGTAACATTCATTCATAATCGAGACTTATATAAATTTAAGACATTCATACTAATTCATGATAATTCATTCATAATCAGACCTACATCATTAAGATTTACTTACTAAGATAAGTATGTTTAAAACTACGAGTTAGATTTTCTTTCGGACCATGAGCAGGACTATGAGATCAAGCTCGGTCTAATGGTTGTTCTTTGGTTCAACTTACGGATCAACTACTTGGTTCAACCGAGTCTTGCAATTGGATTTTTCTTGAATAGAGTCGGTAATTTGAATCGGAAGTTGTTCGGTTTCTTCCATGAACCCATTTCCGACAAGATTCTTGCTGCAATCTTTACTCGCTTCTTGTTCAACTTCTCATCTAAGTTAGCGATTTCATTTAGGTGTTCACAGTTTCCACGCTTCACCAAATTCTTCATGTACATGCAAGTGTGCAATGCTGTCGATCGCATCCGTCTTGTCTTTGATACGAGTGCAATGTGAAAAGCTTATCTGTATTTCACCACCTGTCTCGGATCTTTGTGGCCCATTTCATTGACCATTGAGTCGGTGGTACTATCATCACCATATATTGCCAATTGTAAGCTGCGTTTCGCCTTGCGAGTTGTACACTATCCATTTTCCTTTTACCAATGCTAGCACCACCCAATGGTATCCAACACCGTCCTTGTCAGTCAAGCACATTGGTACAATGAGGTATGTGTCTTCAACATTCCACGTGTAACTGTTCCTCGGCTTTAGGAATCCCACATCTCTCTACCTTTTCCATTTTTTCGTGGCTAATCGATCCCCAATATAATTTGTATCAATATTTTTTTCAAATATATTAGTTTGCAATATTATGGATCATCTAATATAAGCAAAAGCTACATTTGTCAACAAAAATAAAATGGAAGCGTGATATCGTAACCAGAGAACAACATATCGTATTTGCAATTAAACTCCTCAAGCTATACATACCAAGTAATATTCATTCATAATCGGACTAACTTATTTTGGATCAATAATTGTTGTTGATCCAACCTATCTGGATCAACAATGGATGTTGATCCAACTTATTTGGATCAACAATTGTTGTTGACATACAAAACAAACAAAGATTTATCGGTTACTTACATAATCATTTGTTGAGAGAATGACGTGGTTCTTGTAATCTGGTTTATACGGAGAATCCATGTTTGATTTCGGCATGTTGGTGTAGTAATCAACAATCTCGGCGTGAATGTTTTGATTATTCAAGTGAGACACTTGTATGTACTTCCCAATGATAACTACTTGAAATCTTGATTGCGTAAAATAAAAGCGTAAGCTTTGTCATTTGCAAAATAAGCAACAAATGAATTTGTTATTAAAAAGAGCTAGCATAACCCAAAAAAAAAAAAACTATGTTAAGTGAGGTGTTTGACTTTGAATATGTTATTACATACCATTCAGTTGCATTCTCAAAGAATGGCTCGATGACTTCTTTTTTTTGTCATTGATTTTCTTCCACAATTTTAGTTTTTTGGCTTAAACAGGTTTTTGGCTTCCGCAGTGTGTTTATCAATTTGTTGTCGATAGTGTCGAGGTCAATTATTTGTATTTCCTTTTTTTTTCCTTTTCCACCTTTCCTTTGTCTCCTTCTACGCTTAGCGAGTAGGTGTTTGACTTCGACTTGAAGTTTATATGGTTTTCTCTTTGGCCTTTCTCCCTTCTTCACCCGTTTAACAAGAGAACTCGACATGATGTTCCTCCGATTCGGTTTCCTCTTGATTTGCTCCTCAAGCTGTTTCCAAATTAAACAATTTATTCAACCCTACGCGTATTTGGCTCCTAATGTATTGTCATCCTCTTCACTTTTCTCTTCAACCTCTTCTTTTCTTTTGTTTCTTGTGTTATGCTATGTACCTCCTCCATTATTGCCGAAACTCGGCATGCTACTTGGATGCACATACCCAGATTTAAATCGGTTTTATTGCTGAAAGTGGAGGAGTGTCAAGCACAACCATTTCCATTTGTATGTCATCATTCTTCTTCTCTACGGACGGGCTCTTCTCTTCCATTGGTATGCCATCTTTCTCTTCTAATATTCCAGCACATTTTGCAATGTTTTCAACCAGCGAATCAAGCTCTGCATTGTTTTCAACAACAGTATTGAGCTCTAAATCATCAGCTTGCCTTAGTTTTCTTCCTTCATTAAAGCCTTCTTGAGTTACCAAAGTACTCTGAGTTCCCAAAGAATCGTTCATTTCTTGAGTGTCTTCATTGTTCACAGCCACTGAAACTTCGACTTCCTTGTTTACTCTAGTTTGATTCCCATCTGTTGGTTGATCATTCGCCGCAGAGTTCATTTCATGTTGATTTCCTTGCCCAGATGATTCTCCTTGTTGTTGCTTCTGTGTGAACAATTCTTCAAATTCCAAACCTTCAAATTCCTTCCCTGTATACGCTGGTTTATTCCTATTCAGTGATTCCTGATAAATATTTTCCTCTCCCTGCCATTTCTCTATGTTCTTGTCAATGTCAGCAAGTCGCTCTTGTTCTCCAGCTTGCAACTCTATTTTGTCCTTGTTCCTCTCATACAACTCTCTCAAGAATAACGTGCTCTGGACAAACTTTTTAATTTCAACCTTGTCCATGTAATGAATCTCATACTTGTCACAGTGAAGAAAGATGTTTTCTTCCTCTAGCTCCTTTATCCTTGTCCTCTCTTGTTCAGTTCTCTTGCATATGTCGATAGGTCAATTAAATATTTCTCCTCGGCCATTATTTGGATCAACAAAGTCTTGATGAAACTGAAGCATGATCAACACAAGTCAAAATAGTGTAGCTAGTATAAGCTGGATCAACATTTGTTGTTGATCCCATTCACATGGATCAACTTCCATTGTTTATCCACAAAGAACTGATAGTAAAAGTGGATCAACATTGGTTGTTTATCCCATTCACATGGATCAACTTCCATTGTTGATCCACAAAAAACTTAGAATTGGAGGAGCTGGAAATAGTGTACACACTAAAACTGGATCAACACTGGCTGTTGATCCCATTCACATGGATCAACTTCCAATGTTGATCCACAAAAAACTTAGAATTGGAGGAGCTGGAAATAGTGTACACACTAAAACTGGATCAACATTGGTTGTTGATCCCATTCACATGGATCAACTTCCTTTGTTGATCCACAAAATCGACACTAAAAAACTGGATCAACATTGGCCGTTGACCCCATTCACTTAAAAAAATGGTACCTTTGTAATAGTAAAGATAAATATAGTAAAAAAATTACCGTCTTGTCGAACCAAGTCATATCAATTGCCTTCTTATTCAATTTGTTGCCAAAGTCACTTGCAAGCTGCTTGCACAATGCATGCTGGTTCCATCGTAGGAATCTTGTAGTTGAATTTTGAAATCCCTCCCTTTTCGTTATGTACTTATCGGTATGTTCGCAGAACCAACACTGCATAATATAAACAACAATGTTAGTTTTATCCAATAGTATGCATTTCACTCTCTACAACAATAAACATTTTAGTTTTACAAAATTAATGTTTTTCTTACCACTAGGAGAGTTGTGCGATATAGATAGCTAATTGGTTATTCTTCTTGTTTGCCAGGTTCGAAATCAAACATTCCACCACATGATCCGGCCATGACACTTTGTCCATAAGTAAGATATGAGGCAACCATTTCTTTGGGAACGATGTCATACCAGCATTTGGGAATAAGAAAACCGTGCATAACCACATACCGGAAAGTCTTACAAAATGCTCTGGATCAAACTCATCTTCTGCTGCATTTTTCAGTTTGTGTACAACTTCTGCCTTCAATATTGGTTCGGGACAATCTTTTGGTTTTTCTGGTCTGAACTTTTTATTTAAGAATTCGTTGTAGTCGAGTCCTTTCTTGGTTGCGATTCTTTGCTTCAATTCTTCACTCTCTATCGGTCGTCTCATCTTGAATATCAAAGCGAAATCTCTTGCTTCCAGAGAGCACTCTTCGTTTTCTCCAAATTTGAACTTTTCGGTTTTTTTATCAAATGCACTCATCACTTGATTTGCATTGCAAGATTAATCTTGTTCATCCATTTACCACTCATACTCATGTCTGTTACATAAAATGGGCTGATTAATTCCCAATATGGAGATTCCTTCAGTGCTTTTGCAAGTTTCGGTTTCTTCTTGTTATTTGCATCGTCCACTTCAAACTTTTTGCATAGAAAATTCCCCATTTCAGACCAATGGTTGTAGACCTCCTTTGATTCTTTGTTCCTTTGCTCTCGACTTGTTTTGCATACATGAAACTCAAATCATTTTCCTTTTCATTTTTGACAATAATCTTTTGTTTTCTTGCATTCTACCCATAATATATTTTCACGAGGGGGCGTAGACCCCGAGTGAGGTGCAACGTATAAATATGTGTAATCACGGTTCATGCTTTAACTACCTTTTATGTCATATTTTACACATATTTTTACACATAATGTGATGTTGGATCAACTGTGGTTGTTTACACATATTTGTTGGATCAACTGTGACTGTCGATCCAAAACTATGATTGCTTACAAATATTTTTGGATTGATCACGGTTGATCCAAAACTATGATTGCTTACACATAATATTTCCATTAAAGAGTCAATGTTTTTACCTTTGCGCTCGGCTCTGTGTTGCCCTCTTCATCTCCATCGATTCTTCTTGCTCCTCTTCATCGGACTCGATTCGATTCTCCGATTCTTCCTCAACTACCTTCTTGTTTTTCTCCTTTTGTTGTGGTTTTGCTTTCGCCCTTGACCCGATTTGCATACGTGAAGCTCAATCATTTTCATTTTGTTTTCAATATTTCAAACAATATAGTTATATATAGCAGCACAAATATTACAATCTATGTATTTACCTTTGACGACTTTCTTCGGTTTGCCCTTTTCTGCTTTTTTTTTTCATATATTACAATTTGTTTCTCTTCTTCCGATTCTCGGTCATCTTCATCTGATTCTTCTTGCCCTTCTTCTTCTGGATTCGATTGTTACGGTTCTTCCTCAACTTTCTTCTTTTGTTTGGTCTTTTGTTGTTCTTCTTTGAGTTTGATTTCTTTCTCCTTTGACTGCTGCATACATGAAACTCGGTCATTTTCATTTTGTTTTAAGTAACGTAGTAAGAATACCATCACAAATATCACAATGTATGTTTTTACCTTTGAGGACTTTCTTCGGTTTGTTCTTTTTTGCTTGTTTTTCCTCTTCTTTGTCATCTTCATATGATTCTCCTTGCGCTTCTTCTTCGGATTCTGATTCAGATTTTTCCTCAGCTATCTTCCTGAGTTTCATCTTTAACTTTTGTTGTGCTTCTTTATTCCCAAATGCCATCTTCCTCTTTCTTGTTGTCTCTTTCTTGTTCTTTGCATTTCCTTTGATTACTTTTATTGGTTTGCCATTTTTATCATCTTTTTCCTCTTCTTCCAACTCTTCATCATCATCATCTGATTCTTCTTCGGATTCTGATTCCGACTTTTCTGTTTTTTTCATGAACTATTTTCTTGTGTTTCACCTTTCTTTGTGTTTCTTCATTTGCACTCTTGTTCTTCCTCTTTCTTGTTGCCTCTTCTTCAATTATCTTATTGTTCTTCGCATTTCTTTTTGGTTCTGTAACTTTCTCAATCTCTTTCGTGCCCTTTTCATCTTGCTTCTTCTTTATCCTTGGTGATCTTCTATGCATTATGTCTTCTCAACCTGAGTTCAACACTTATTATAGTTAGCATTCATATTTTCATAGTAGAAATGTACATAACCATCAAGAAAATCTTTTTTTATGGATCAACTACTCTTGTTTATCCTTTTTTATTTGGATCAACTGTTGTTGTTTATCCCCTACATTAGATCAACTTCTACTGTTTGATCCCTTTCATTTGCAAAGATATCTAAAATTCCTTAAAAAACACATAACAGTTGAACAACTTTGCATACAATGGATCAACT
The DNA here is from genome assembly GCA_023531295.1 of Papaver armeniacum. NCBI lineage: Eukaryota > Viridiplantae > Streptophyta > Magnoliopsida > Ranunculales > Papaveraceae > Papaver > Papaver armeniacum. The sequence goes on from JAJJWW010000895.1 coordinate 10,722, forward strand.
TTTATTGTTTATCCTGTTTTTTACTTGGATCTACTGCTGTTGTTTATCCCCTACATTGGATCAACTTCTACTGTTGATCCAAAAATTTTTTTGGATAAACTACTGCTGTTGATACAAAAAAAAATTTAAAAATCCTTCAGAAACACATTTCACCCATTAACAGTAGAACAAATTTTCATACAATGGATCAACTTGTATTGTTTATCCTTTTTTTATCTGGATCAACTGCTATTGTTTATCCCCTAAATTGGATCAACTGCTATTGTTTATCCAATTTTTATTTGGATCAAGTACAATTGTTTATACAAAAATATCTAAAACTCCTTCAGAATCACATTTTCACCCATCAATACTTATCATCTGTACATCGAATTTGCATCTGAGCAAAACAATACTTCATGTTTGGAGAGAAATATCAATTTTCAACATGATTAGTATATATAACCTACACAGATTTTACGAGATATCATTTCCTAACACAAATAACTAAACAAGACCAAAATCAAACCTAATCAGTAAATTGCAGTCTGAAAATCAACCAAATACAAACATATAACTATTACATTATCAAAATCAAGACTAAAAGATACATGCATCAATTAAATCTGACATCAAATTTAGGTTTTACCTGTTCGATTAGGTTTCTGATGATGAAACGAAAGTGAAACTCGATTAGGTTTTGTGATGAAACCTAATTTATATGGTTGATTTTCAGTTTATTTTTCAGTTTTATATGCAATCATCAATTAAATCTCAAGAACTCTAACCAAAAATCAAAACAAGACCAAAATCGAAAGTGTTTTTACCTGTTCAAATTGAAATCTTCAGTGAAATCAAATAAAACTTGATTTGCCTTCTGTTCGATGCTTTCTGTTGTTGTTGTCGAAATGAAACTATGTTAACTTTCAGTTTCTGTTAGTGGATTTATTCAACTAGATTGATTTTGAGTAACGGCTAGTGTATTAATGTTTGATTATGAGTAACGACTAGTGTATTTATTCCATGAATTTCAGTTTTTTTCTGGTTTTCAGTTTCAGATAGTGGGAGCGATTGAAACGAGGGAGAGAAGAGTGAGTTGGTGAGAGAAACCGTAACTGAAAATGAGGAGTTATTGTGTCCGATCTTGTATTAATTGAAATATATAGGGAGGGCATTTCAGTAATCTAATAATTCCGGATTTTAATTCCTAAAATTGGTAGGGATATATTTATTTTGGGAAAGGATATATTTGTTGGGTTATAAAAGTAGGGACATATAAATAATGTACCCGCTAATCTATGAGCTAGATTAGCAGGGACTACTTCCTAAGTCCTATGAGAGTGCTAATTTAGCAGCTAGATTAGCACTCCACGTCAGCTGGGACCATCGCCCAGTGTTGTTTGGTTCAGCGCAACCAATTTCAGCCGTCAGATCAAATTTTGTGATTTTTGTGATCCATGTGATTTTTGTGAGCGCTGAACCATTCAGCGTAAAGGTGATTTTTGTGGCGCTGAACCATTCAGCGCTTTAATCTCGCTGCTACTTCACCTGCGAGCACATGCTAGGAGAGAGAACTAGTGTTAACTTTTAGGCCACACTTTTTTTTTTTAATTGCAACACCTAACTGCTAATCTAACATCTCAATCTAGCCCATAGGACTTAGTCTTATAGTAAGATTGTCAAACACCAAATTTGCCACTTTTGTACCCAATATGGGTATAGTCAAAGTGGCAAACGTATGTGCCAATGTGTCGATTATACTTAGGCATATACGATGGAGTTTCAGCGAGCGATAGACTGTCAATCGCTATATGGTCATAATATCGTTCGCTCATCATTATAGTGCTAGTCATGTGGTCGCTCGCTGATTAGATCACTTCTCAGTTGTTTTTCATCCAACGGTCAGGAATTCCCCCTCCTAATAAATACTCATCTTCAAAATCATTTCAACTCACACCGGAATTTCTTAATCTCACACATCTTCCATACTTTTCATCATTCTTCCAGTTCTTCAAAGAGCATGGATGAAAATATGAACATGGCTGAGTTCATAGGAAACCAACATGATGTGGAAAATCAAAAGAGCCGCTAATCGATCCAATATGCAAAGACGAATAAGAAGGCGATTACCAAAATTTACTATTGCGGAAGATGAGTGTGTCTATGGAAATTATGTTTTTTTTTAATTGAGACTCTCTTCATTGCAGATGCATTCTATATACCCAAACATTTTGGGAAAGGATATTTGGAAAATTTCAAGAACAAACAATGAACCTTAACAATCGAGATATGAGCGCGTTGAGTCACAGCTTCATGTGATCATAAGGAAATTATTAAGTATGCCGCTTTATGTTGGAAACAATGCACAAAAATCAAATCACACAAAATCAAATCTCAAACAGCTGACTCTGCCTCTTGATCGTGCTAACAGTCAATTCTTGTCAAAAACCCTATGGGATAAAACAACTGATAACTCTCGTGTTAGATTTCTCTGCACTATGAGAAATCTAACCAACAACTACTCTTTCTAACACTTGCTCAGAACTCAATAGGCGAAAAACATTGTGTCTTCATCTTCTCCATAAACTTCAATCTTAGAAATCTGCTCACTATAATAAAAGTGTTTTAACTTATCTGTTCTCCATAATCGATTTTCATGATCAATGAAATCTGAAACTTGAAGAGTAGATTGTTGAATATTATAGAACTGAAAATATTGACTAGTCCCTTCACTAAATGAATTACTATGATGAATATTATTAATTTTAGAACCATCACCTACTTCCCAGACATGAAAACGTTTAATCCATTCCAATCCTCTTTGAATTCCATTCCAAATCCACGTCCCTTTCTTCTTAATCTCTCCATATAATTGGTCAATATTCCTGAAGTAGCGAGCTTGCAGTAGTTGGAATCATTTTGCATTTTTTTTATGAATCATTCTCCATGCTAATTTTGCCAGAAGTGGCTCATTGAAATATCTCAGATTCTTAAAGCCTAGGCCCCCAATCTTTTTGGTATATTTAATTCCTTTCATCCAATTATACATAATCCTTTAGAATTAACTTTGTCCACCAGTAATTGTAAAGCCTATGTTTTCTTTATTGATTTATCTGGCACATGCATAAAACTCATTTGATATTGAGCTATATAACCAATTACAGCCTGAATCTGAGTACTTCTGTCGCCTGATTCACTAACTTCCCCTGCCAAGATTAAAGACGAGAAACCATTTTATCTAAAGATTCAGCAAAGTAATCATTTTTATTTCTACCAATAAACAGGGGAATACCCAAGTATTTTTCTTTCAAAGTCATCCTTTGCATCTTCACCAAATCTGTGAGATCCTCCTTAGCTGTCTCACTCATATTATTACTAAAGTGAATACTAGACTTAGGTAGACTAACCATTTCACCAGATATTTCACATAATTGATTAATAATATTCATCGGCGCAAAAAAGAATTTCCTGAAGCAGAAGAAAATAAGATGCAATCATCGGTGCAAAAAATATGAGAAATTGTAGGACCATTATAAACTGGTTGTACAAGAGATATAAAACCATCAATTTCAGCTGCTTGTAACATCCTGCTAAGAAATTCCATGTAGACGATAAAGATATATGGAGACAAGGCATCAACTTGTCGAACCCCTCTTGAAGGCATGAAAGAGGGCGTAGGAGATCCGTTAAGAAGTATTAGGATCGAAGTAATACTAATACATTGGTTAATTAACTGACACCACTTTTCATTCAATCCTAAACAATGCATAATCTTAATGATGAATACACATTCCATTCGATCAAATTCCTTCACCATATTCAATTTAATTGCAACTACTCCTGGATATGCCTTAGTTTTCTTCATGTAGTCAATAACTTCATGCGCAATGATAGTATTATCTAGAATGTTCCTGCCAGGCACATATGCTGCTTGCCAAAGAGATACTATATTACAAAGATATTTCCTCAATCGATTAGCCAGAATCTTAGAGATTACTTAATACGATATGTTGCGGAGGCTAATTAATAGGCCGAAAATATGATGGAGTTTCCACACTAACTTTTTTGGAATTAATACTTGATAAGTATAATGCAATTGTTTCAGCAAATAACTTGTTATGAAAAAATGAGTAACCATAGCAACCATATCATCTTCCACTTCATCCCAACAGGTCTGATAAAACCCCGCCTGAAAACCATCAGGACCCGGTGAGGCCCAAGCCTTAATCTGAAACACTATGAAAAAGCGGGGTCTAATAACCACACCCGATATTTCGCTTAGGAATCTGTATTACTCCAATATAATTCCTAGAGAATCCACTAGCCAGTCAGATTCAATCAATGAAAATATATCCAAGAGTTGTATCTCTGTTTCACAATGTAATCAGCAAATCAAACTGTTAGAAATCCGCGAGCCTGATTATTATGTGAAACAACTTGAACGATACCAAATACCAATGTTCAAGTTTCAATCAATATAATCAACAACCAAAGGTTGGATTCACAATTGATTGAACTAATGCACAACCTGTGATATTTCTATTTTATAACAAAATATAATGCGGAAAAGAAATAACACAGACACCATAAATTTTGTTAACGAGGAAACCGAAAATGCAGAAAAACCCCGGTACCTAGTCCAGATTTGAACACCACACTGTATTAAGCCGCTACAGACACTAGCCTACTCCAAGTTAACTTCGAACTGGTCAAGGTATAGTTGTGCTCCTTACGTCTATGAATCCCAATAGGAATCTACGCACTTGATTCCCTTAGTTGATCTCACCCATAACTAAGAGTTGCTACCAACAAAAGTCGAAGACTTGATAAACAAATCTGTCTCACACATAAAAGTCTATTGTATGGATAAATCTGTCTCCCATAGATAAACCTATGAGTTTTTTTTCCGTATTTTGATAGATCCAGGTGAACATAAACCAATTGATATACCGGACTTATATTCCCGAAGAACAACCTAGAAATATCAATCAGCTCACACTAATCTTAATCGTATGGTAGCGAAACAAGATATTGTGGAATCACAAACGATGAGACGAAGATGTTTGTGATTACCTTTTATCTTGCCTATCGGAGAATAAATCTCGAGCCAATCTTAAAGAAGATAGTAATCATGTTAGAGCACTGCTCGGTAGAACTCGCATGCGTTGTTATCTCAAGCATGTTTGTCAATATTAGTGATCAAAACTATAAGTCTTGATTTCTAGTCTACTATAGCTAAGTCTCGGACTAGGATAGAAAGTGTAGTTGAGCTCAAGAACTCCATGGCGATCATCATACAAGACGAAGAACTACTCAAGGAACTTGTGGAACTTCATCGACTAAAAGGTATGTGGAGACTTGAACTTATCTATCACTCAAAAGTCTACCTACTCTATCTCATATCTTGAGACAAAATTCGTTTTGCTATATAGACTTTGATTATACACATTTGCTATTTCGAGCCGAGTTTATCTCTCTTATCTATTTCTCGAAATATGTGTTGGTAAGCTTTTGCTTTGGCCAAGTTCATCTTTACCTAGTGACGAAAGTCATGTTATGTTTCAATTATTTGAAAATGACTTTGACGAAAAATAGTTTGTGAATAACAACTATATAACGTCCTCTAAGAATGTTTCAATGATTGAAATGAGAGTTTAGATTATATAACCATTGTTGGATATAAGCATTGTGTGGAAACGCATACATGTATCCTTATTCCTTGAACCAAAGTATGTTTACTTTGTTGATCAGGAAAACCAGAACAAGAGTCCGCGATCCCAGTCCGCGTACTGTCGGAGGTTCTCTTCCCGAGAAAATCTGTTGGAGTTTGTAAACTTTTACAAGCTTATTTAGGGTACTTACGTCCGCGTACTTAGGTTGGTTATATTCTAAAAACGATTATTTGTGAACTTATACTTATATTAACTAAGGAATGCAAGTTTGCAAACCGTGGCTATAAAGTTCATGAATCGATTCGAGTGAATCAAATCGTTTTTGCTTCGATTGTGTCTTGTATACTTCTATAAGATCTAAGCAATTGAACAACTCTCTAACTAGTTCATTTGAGTCATTTGAACTAGTTATGGTGAAGAAGAATATGGTTGATATGAATGTGCTCATATGGCTAACCATTTGGTTAACTATTGTTGAACCAACAAATGTACATGTTTGGGTACGGTTACACAAACCTAAAACGTGCATTTCATTTGTGTGTAACAAGTTAAGTTTTCGATCCAACGGTTGAAATATATTAGCTTGAATCTAATCAGGTTTTCATCTAACGGTGAATATTGAATGCTTTGTTACTAAGATAACATTGATTGCAAACCCTGACTTGAAAGACTATATAAAGGAGAACTCTAGCAACTGGGAAACCTAATCCCCACACCTCTTGTGGGATACTAGTTGCATAAGCTAGAGTCGATTCTTCTTTAACCTTAGGTTTCTACCGAGATCATGTAGGTTAACGACTTAAAGACTTCATTGGGATTGTGAAGCCAGACCGATACTACTTTCTTGTAGTTGTGGGATATGATCTTGTTGTTTCTATCGTATTGAGTACAATCGTAACGATTGGCTTGAGATTGATATCTTCGATAGGCAAGATATAAAAGTAGTCACAAACATCTTCGTCTCATCGTTTGTGATTCCACAATATCTTCTTTCGCCGCGTCAATTAAGATTATTGTGAGGTGATTGATAATACTAGGCTGTTCTTCGGGAATATAAGTCTGGATTATCAATTGGTCATGTTCACCTTGATTTACCAAAAGACGGAACAAAACTCGTAGGTATTTCTGTGGGAGACAGATTTATCTATTACCGCAAACTTTTCTGTGTGATACAGATTTGTTTATTAAAGTCTTCGACTTTGGGTCGTAGCAACTCTTAGTTGTGGGTGAGATCATCTAAGGGAATCAAGTCCGTAGTATCATGCTGGGATCAGAGACGTAAGGAGCGTAACTGTACCTTGGATCATTGTGAGATTGATTGGGGTTCAACTACATTCCAGACCGAAGTTAGTTTGTAGTAGGCTAGTGTCTGTAGCGGCTTAATACAGTGTGTGTTCAATCTGGACTAGGTCCCGGGGTTTTTCTGCATTTGTGGTTTCCTCGTTAACAAAACTTCTGGTGTCTGTGTTATTTCTTTTCCGCATTATATTTTGTTATATAATTGAAATATCACAGGTTGTGTGTTAAGTTCAATCAATTAGAATATCCAACCTTTGGTTGTTGATTTACATTGATTGACACTTGGATATTGGTCTTTGGTACCATCCAAGTTATCTCTCTTGTATTTAATTAGACTCATGATTTCTATTTGCTTGAGTAAGAATTAAATCGAGAGATCGAGATATTATAACTCTTTGATATACTTTATTAAGATTGAGTCTAGTTGATTCTCTTGAAAGTATATTGGATTTAGTCCATACAGATTGCTAAGAGAAATATTGGGTGTGGTTATTGTACCCCGCTTTTTCAATTGGTATCAGAGCAGGCAAACACGTTTAAAGACCTTATAAGTCTGTGTTTGTAGCGATCTGACTCTATTGACAGGAATTCTATCTCCATAAACGTACCACCAGTCTTCGATGGCTCAAACTACTTATGGTGGAAAATTTCTATGTGTGCTTTTCTTCAAGCTCGTGATTTTCAAACATGGGTACGTGTTGTTAATGGCTATGATCCTCCGGTTAATACAGAAGGCGATGTATTTATACCTAAGGATATTGGTAGATATAGTCAGGAAGAAATTCTTGCTTTTGCAAAGCATAATTCTGACGTCTTAAATGATATCATACATGCCATTACCCCAGACTTTCAGCATCATGTGAGTATGTGCACAAAGTCTAAGGAAGCCTGGGATATCTTCGAAACTGTATTTTTAGGAAATACCAATGAGAAAGAAGCTAGGCTTCAAAACCTTAGTTCTGATTGGGAAAACCTTCGTATGGCAGATGAAGAAACGTTTGATGAGTTTAATCACAAAGTGTCTGAAATTGTTAATGCATCTTTTGCATTGGGTAAGACTATTCCTGAAAAGGATACTGTGATGAAAATTCTCAGATCGCTGCCATCTAGATACGATTCTAAGAAGCATGCCATCGTTGAAGGAGATAATCTCGCAACGCTTTCCAGAAATACTTTGGTTGGGAAGCTAAAGATCTTTGATCATGAGCATACGTCCAAGTACAGTAAGGATGTTGCTTTCAAAGAACTAAAGAACACTAAATTACTTGATAAAAGTAAAAGTGTATATATCTCTGAAGATGATGTTTCTGAGGCTGATTCATCAGATGAAGATCTTGACAAGTCAGTCTCATTGATCACAAGATAGTTTAGGGATCTTCTTTTGAAGAGAAGTAAACGGTTTTCCAGAGATAAATCCAAGTCGTCAGATTAACCTCATAATCGTGTTCCTCCTAAAAATAGGGATATTGATGAAACTGATGACGAAGATATGCCTCAGTGCTTTAAGTGTAAAGGTTTTAGTCATTTTGCAAATGAGTGTCCAAATCGAAAGAAATACATTGGGAACAAAAGATCTTGCTGCAACTCTTGATGAAATGTATGAAAACTATGATTCTGATGAAGACGAGAAATCAAGCATTGCACTTCTTGGTGAAAATATTGATTTTGATAATTGTGGCAATACATACATCAATCTTGATATTCTTTCAGAAGAAAACTCAACCAATCTGGAAGAAAAAATTGACCCCTTCTTTGGAAACTCTGTGTATAATATTTCAGGTTCCACTATGTGTCTAGCTGCTTGCACATCTCAGATGCCTGAATTGTATCCAATATTGACGTGCTCATATTGTTCTCTAAAGGGTCATGAACTATCAAAGTGTTACAAGTACAAACACAAATTGAGGCATGTCAACAAAATTCAACGAAGAGCAAATCGATTAGCAAATAAGCTTAAACTTGCTCAGAAGACCGCTGAGGTATGTAAGATTTTATCTTCATCTAAGAAGTTAGTTTCCAAGGACAAAACAAGACCATTAGAGAAGAAAGTATGGTCAAATCGTTTTGATAGACAGAGGTCCGTGGATTCCTCTCAAGAGGAACATGGTGGACAAATTGTTGTTCACCGCAACACAACTTGATTGTGTTGATTTGTAAATCTTGTCTCATGTGCCTGATCAAAAGAGACAGGATTATGTACCTCTCAGGCTTTAGGAAAAGTTTGTTTTCTTCTTTTCTTAGTTTTGTTTTTTTTTGGAATTTCATGTCTATCAATAAATGAGGGTCATTCTCGACAATTCTACTCTCTTTAGGGTTCAAAATTGTGCGTGCACGAACCTGTTAAAGGTTAAACCTACATTCCTTTTTCCTTCCATGAAACTTCTTTTATCTTAAGACCACTTGTTGAGATTGTGATTTCCTCTCACAAACCCATACGTTTATGGATACTCCAAGCATCATGTCTTCTGATGGAAAAGATGTTAATATGATTGTCAAGCCATCAATCATGGAGGAAAAAGAGAAATCTCCGTTAGCTCTGACATTGAAAAGAAAAAGAAGGAATATGAGGAAGCCTAGAGATGTTCCTTCAAATTCTCAGAAGTTTTTTGATGTTCTTGAAGTGTTAAAGGAGACGCAAAAGGAGATTCAACAAATAAAGGCTTTTGTGTTTAAGACTCATGAGATTCGGAAGGCCCTGGTTCGACATCAGTCAAGAAGGTTTATTGATATTAACTCCTATCTTCATGAACCTTATGTTCCAATGGATGTTGACGACAAGGAGTTCGAGGACGATAAATAATTCTTCAAAGGTCTTAACATCTAGTAAATCTTATTTTTTTGTTTTGTTTAGAAGAATAACTAGAGTTTGGAATAGCCATTATTGTGATTACACATAACTATGTCCAACGTTTTCATCTTCATGTTTTTAGGTTTATTTGTTTAAATTCTAAAATTGTTTGGACGATGATATTTTGCAGTATTAATCTTTATGGTTTTATATATTGCAAATTTTTAAGGGATATGTGTGTTTGCGTCCGTGAACTATGATTTCCCATACCTTGTCAAAAGTTAAGTCTTTTGTATGTCGATATGCATGTATTGGTAAAAGAATGAATGAGCTTTTGACATCACAAAAGTTTGAAGCCTATTATGTCATTATGCAAATATTGATGGAAGATAGGATGAACTTTTGTTTATGAGGATTATGTCTATTATATGTCATTATGCAAATAGTGATGGAAAAGAGAATGCATCCTTGTCTATTCCGCAGTATTGATCTTCCCTGGTCCATATTTCATGTATATACTGTGTGGCTCCGTAAGTTCTCTTATGTTGAGCATTTCCGATTAGTTTAATCATGGGTTCTCTTGTGGTTAATCTAATTGAGTATTTTTGGATTCAAATTCATATTCGTATGTGATATGTTATGTCCAAACAAATCCTTCTTTTCTTAGGAAATTAAGGTCGCTCTTGTTGTTCTTTCGGGAATGACATATTATGGGGGAGAGTTCTTAATTGAACTTGTGCTTAATTTCCAAATCTTTGTGGGGAGTGCGGCTGTGGAATATTATAGGGGTTATCTTGTATCTTTATAAACTCATTGATGAAAGCATTTAGCTTCGGCTATATGATTGCATCTAAATAAGTTGATATGTACTTACTTTTGGTCATGAAATGTCTCTTTGGAAATTTCATTAGGATCCCGTTTTCGTACCTTTGCCAATTTTATTGACAAAAAGGGGGAGAATTAGTGTGTAGTTCACACTATAAATACATATGGTTTACGGATCATTATGTAAGGAGGAGTGGTTTTCATGTGAGATGAAGTATTGACTAAGGGGGAGTGATACATATCACCATAGTATTGTTGTCAAAGTTGTGATACAATTGGATTTTGATGTTGTGTAATAATACTATGACACTGTATAACAGTGACTGAGAGCTTCTGTTTTCTCATTGTTATGGCTACGGATCTTCAACAACTAAAAGAAAAGAGGCCGCGAAACCCGACGTGGACATTGCCAGGTGCATGGTCCCTAATGGCGATGGGTCCTTTAAAGGCACTAAGGTGAATGATGGCAGTTCGTCTGTTCTTACAGAGAAGCCGGCTAACATTCCTCTTACTGATGCTCCGACCAGCCCTGTTGTAACAGCAGACCCAGAGGACGCGCAGTTTCGTTTCCCTTTGGTGATGAGTGTTGTCGAGGCTGGGGTGGATCTTTCTACCCACACTCTTGTTCACGGCTTCTGGGTTCTAACTACTCTTGCTGCTACTTATAGAGACATTGTCAAGCGCGTCGGCGGTCATATGGCGAAGGTGGGTCTATTGGGTATTCCTATCTTGTGTTACATGACTAGGAATCTCCTGGAGATTGCGGACCAGCTTGCACATGTAGGGGATGATCCTGTTGACGAGGCAAGGCTGCGTGGCTGGGAGGCTTCTGTACAATCTGCGCTTAATGTCAATTTTCCTGTGGCGTGGTTAAAGGAACTGCTGGTAAAGGTGAAGAGCCGCAATGATCCTCGCGGTCGTCTTACCATCCAAATTTCTCAACTGGAGGAGAAGCTTCAAAAGTGCTCGGAGACGACTTCTAGTAAGAGGGTGGTGTTGAACCTGTTGCGTACAGATGTTGGCTTGAAAAATGACGAGGTATTGCGAGCCGAGGCTGCCGAAGCGGAGATCCGTGCTGAGCTCGAAGAGAAACGGCGGGAGTTGGAGAAGATTTGATTGATTTTTTTTTCTTTTGTTGGACTTGATCTTTGTTTAGACTTGGTGTTTATTGTGGGATGTTGGTGTTTGGATTATTTTCTTTTGCTGGTATTTCATTATGGGATACTTCATTGGTGTTTATATTAATTTCTCTTGCTGCTAGCATTTTGTTGACTATTTTATATTCGTGGATATGCATGTGAGGAAATAGTCAGAATTGTTGTTTTTAGCTTGCAGGTGTTATTATGTTCGTTTGTAGTAAAGGATTGCTGGGTGGGGTGGACCCCCCCCCCTTTTTTTTCATGGGGTTGTAGGGTGGGCGGGCGTTATTAAAACGCGCATATTCCCCCCTTTTAAGGGGTGTTGGGTGGGGCTGGCGTTAGTTAAACGCGCCTACACCCCCCCCCCCCTTTTGTTTCCTACCACTCAGAGGGATGTTGGGTTGGCAGGCGTTGACAAACGCGCAGTTTCCCGTTTTTTTTTCTTTCTTCTGTTTTTATTAGAAAATAGGATAAATCAATTAAACTTTTACAAAGTTTTTGGTTGGTATCCAAGCGACTAGCTGGGCACCAACCCCTTTTTGAATAGTAACACCCAATCCATGAAAACTAAAACTACCTAGACCACTACCATCATCATGACTAACTAAACAGTTCTTCAAACGCTTGAAAAAATATACAGTATCTTCACTGAGTTCCCCTAAGGTAGTGAAGGCTAAAACACCCAAGCCATAACCATGCGAAGCACATTCCTTCAAATATTTAGCACGTTTACGCGCAATTGCTTTAGAAATAGCCTGGCCTGGGACGAAAGAACGAACTCCATCACCAGTAAAGGGTGAGACCCCTGTAACATCCATACACACATCTTGTCCATTTTCCCAGTTGAGAACAAGGATGTCAGCTGGGCGTAAATCCTTGTTTGTCTCTGATGAAAAACCCAGAGAAACTTCTTTGTGTGCATGAACACCAGCTTTGTAGCAAATATTCGCAATTACATCACGAACTAGATCATGGCGGAACTTCAGTCCAACGTCCTTAGCACAATGTAGCGCATGATCACCAAAAATATCCATAGGCCTATTACAGCAAGAGCACAAGACATCTTCCACAAACAAAGGGATACCGAGGCGATAGCAAACAACTGCTCTGAACTGTCTGGGTCCAAGGAACTGATTCAAACCACTGATAGGGACCGCCAAAAGGTAATCCTGAGCATGTTTGATCTGGTTGATCGGATGCCTTTGGCTTTACCGGAGCCTTTTGTCGGTCAATCCGAGCGCCTTTAGCAGCCCCAGGACCTTTTGTAAATTTCGTCAGTCAATCAGGCGCCCTTGGCTATCCTGAGACCTTTTTTCAGTCAACCGAGCGCCTTTAGCATCCCCGGGACCTTTTGTAAATTTTGTCGGGTCGATCGGGGGCCCTCGGCCGAGATCCCGAGCGCCTTTAGATCCCGGGACCTTTTGTCGGTCGATCAGCGCCTTTGGCATCCCGAGACCTTTTGTAAATTTCATTCCCTGACCTTTGGTCGATCAGGAGCCCTTGGCTATCCTGAGACCTTTTGTCAGTCAACCGAGCGCATTTAGCATTCCCGGGACCTTTTGTAAATTTCGTCAGTCGATCAGGCGCCCTTGGCTATCCTGAGACCTTTTGTCAGTCAACCGAGCGCCTTTAGCATCCCAGGGACCTTTTGTAAATTTCGTCAGTCAATCAGGCGCCCTTGGCTATCCTAAGACCTTTTGTCAGTCAACCGAGCGCCTTTAGCATCCCCGGGACCTTTTGTAAATTTCGTCAGTCGATCAAGTGCCCTTGGCTATCTTGAGACCTTTTGTCACCAGCGATCGCCTTTAGCATCCGGGACCTTTTGTAAATTTCGTCAGTCAATCAGGCGCCCTTGGCTATCCTGAGACCTTTTGTCAGTCAACCGAGCTCCTTTAACATCCCCAGGACCTTTTGTAAATTTCGTCAGTCAATCAGGCGCCCTTGGCTATCCTGAGACCTTTTGTCAGTCAACCGAGCGCCTTTAGCATCCCCGGGAACTTTTGTAAATTTCGTCAGTCAATCAGGCGCCCTTGGCTATCCTGAGACCTTTTGTCAGTCAACCGAGCGCCTTTGGCATCCCCGAGACCTTTTGTAATGCTTACTCATTGATTATGAAAGCGGTTTTTTTTTTTTAAAAAAAAAAAAAAAAAAAAAGAATAAATAAAGTTGTTTGTAATTTGCTAGCTCATACTCCGATTCTTCCCTTTCCATCATCCTTTGGATTAGTGACGGGGAAACGGATCATGCGCGATTGTTTGTTTCGTGTTTTCAAGCTCCCCAGCTACCCGCTTTCGTTCAAATATGCCTCTAATGACAAAGCATTCTTCCTTCGGGTGTCCCATCCTCCGATGATAATGACAATAATTAGGCGAGCTTTTTTCCATCTTGTTGATATCCACTGTGGTTGAGGGCAGTTGAATTTCTCCTTCGGCAATCCATTGATTTAAAAGTTTGACTACGCGATCTTTGCTACAAGGGAGAGGGGGTGGTACTTTATGGTCGCGTCTTCCTCTTCCGCCCCTTCCTTGGTTCTTGCCGTCACTTTGGGACAGACCCCTACTTTCCCTGCTGACACTGGGTCTTGCATCAACTGAGGTTTCTGCCACTGTGGCAATCGTAGTACGCCAGATAGAGTCTTTGGGTGCTTCTTCTCTGTGATGGGTGATCCTATCACCGCTTCTTCTAGTTCTACAAAGGTCTGGAACTTGAAATTAATCAGAGCCCCTTTGAAGGCTGGGATCATTCCTCGTTCACAAATTTCGACGAGTGCTTCCTCGTTGATGTCTTCGTGGCAATCTAATGTCAATCGTCGGAATCGCGAGATTATTTTCCTACTTCTTCTCCTACCCGCTGTCCACTCTTGCTTAGGTCTATTGTTGTAATCTTTATTTTCGCCGAATAAAACTTCCCGAGAAAGAGTGCGGACAAGGTTTTACAGGAATCCACGCTCCCTTCTTTTAGATTGTCATACCAGGAGAACGCTGTGCCCGTGAGTGACTTGGGAAATTCTTTTAAGCATAGGTTTTCATCATTGGCTCTGTCGTTCATGGCTGATAGAAATCATTTTGAGATGTTTCGCGTTTCCATGGCCTTCGTATATTTTGAATTTTGGGAAGTATAATCTCGGGGTATGGGTACCCTCGGATGGTGCGGGATATGGGCTACTCACGCGGCATCGGTTGTCTTGTTTCATTACATGGTAGTTCTGCTCTAGGTATTCGGCGATCTCCTTTTGTGCTGCTACTGCTGTCATATCAGCTTTGCGTCTATCACCTTTTCTTGTTTCTTCAGGGACATTTTGTCCTGCTTTAACTGCTTGCGTTATCCAGTTTTCCAACTCCTGTCTCATTCGAGCACGTTTCTTCAGTTCTTCTTGCATGCCTTGTAGAGTTAGCGGTGTGGGTTTATTGGTCGAGCTTTATGGTTCACTAGGTGCTTGATGACACCTAGGATCGGTGTTTCTTCCTCGCTGTCATCGTCCTCTAATGTTACCTGATCGAGGTTAATAAGATGGTCGGCTGCTTGAGCTCCTGTAGTGTCCGAACCGGCGCCTCCTATGTGTGTCATTTGTGAGCTAGGCACGAGCCTCCGGGTGTGGTCGCCAAATGTTGAGGGGTGAATTTCAGTTTAGGTTCTACCCGTCCTAGTTTGTAGTAGCAGGAAATCCCACACTACACCCCTCACTATATCTTGATAATAATTTCTAGATCTAGACTTATTAATCATCTAAATTTCAAATATAAGTGCTAGAAATTTAAATAGACACATAAGATTTTTTACGTGGTTCGATCAATGTGATCTACATCCACGATTCTTCACTATGATTGTTGAGGTTACATTTGGATTACATTGAGAATCTCCATTAATGGATATTTTCTAGAGTTCTAGATCTAATTATTTGGGGAAGAAGATGATAAAGAAAATAAAGTCTTTCTCTCTCTAAAAATATCTCTCCTTTACAAAATGTCTATCTCCCAAAATTATTCCTCCTCCTTCTCTCTCCTGCTCTCCTCTTTATATAGGTGTTTACATAATGGATGACAGCTCACATACAGCTCATATTCTCGCGAGCCCTTTAATGATTTCTTGAGGCTCTTGCTACCTTCTCTCGAGACATTCTCTCGAGTCTTGCTACCTTCTCTCGAGACACTCTCTCGAGTCTTGCTACCTTCTCTCGAGACACTCTCGCGAGTCTTGCTACCTTCTCTCGAGACACTCTCGCGAGTCTTGCTACCTTCTCTCGAGACACTCTCGCGAGTCTTGCTACCTTCTCTCGAGACACTCTCGCGAGTCTTGCTACCTTCTCTCGAGACACTCTCGCGACACCGTCATTTATTAATCCCGCGAACCTTGTCCGTTGCGATATTATGATCCTACATCTTGCCTCTTTTTCCTTGAATATTGCTTGAAGAGCGATTTGAAGGAAAAATTCATTGTTGTAATAATCCTTGGTTTCAATTGGTGAAGGAACGAGCGAAAGAATATTTTTCTTGAAAAGTACGTACTTGCCTATATTCTTTTGCGAAGTTCCGAAGCTTTGCGAAGTGAATAAGAAGTATTATCTCTTGAAGTATGCGAAGTATGAAGTATCCTTGAAGAAGTATAAGAAGTACTCAATCCTCGAAATATATAAGAAGTATGAAGTATCCTTTGAGAAGTATAAGAAGTACTTAATCCTCTAAATATAAGAAGTATTGTGAATCCATCATGCGAAACTCCCGCTCCATGTTCTTTGCCTCATGCTATGCTGTAATGCAAATAAAAATTTAGATTAGTATTCAACATTTCTTTTATCAAAAATTTTCATTTAATTGCAAGTTCAAATCATTTTTCTTTGTTTTGATTTCCTTTGTATAACTTATTTCATTTCATCCGATAAAACATCCTTCATGGAAATGATCCTAATAGGTACCCCCTTATATGACGCACTTTAGGTACATTGCCTCTTGCGAAATCCTAGAGTAAATTCGCGAACTAGGGTGTACGCCATAAAGGTTTGCCCGCTACTACTCTCCATGTTGGATATCATTCTCATTTGAAACAAAGCGAGTATTTAAGGGAAATATATAAATTGATCCTTGCGAGATATTGTTCTCGGTTTCTCTTGTAATATCTCATAGATTTTCTCGAATTATTGTAATCGTGAAATCTTTGTAGTTCGAAATCTTTGTAATTCTGCGATTATCTCGCCTTTTGTAAATCAAATCAAAAATCTTTTATTTTTGTAAGTAAAATGTTTAAGGAAAATGGTACTTAGCTTTTGTGGTTTGTTGTTGTCAATCTCGCGTAGCAAAAAGAAATGTGAGAAGTGAGACTTGAACCCTTGACCTGCCTCTTGCATATTCTCGCACCATACCAACATTCTAACCCTCTCTCGCGAAATTCATTCGCGAGATAATCATCAACTTTATTCTTTGCGAGATAAGCAAAGTCCGTGCGAAAATTTCGCATAACAAAAATAAGTGTGCGAGAGCAAGAATTGATCCCGCGACCTTCGCTCGCATTCATGCCTCTGACCAAGCTTGTGCTAGCTCGCCCTCTGTGAAGTGTTTTGCGAAATAATACCTATTTTCTTCTTCGAAATACTCTTGCGAAATGATCGAAGTAACTTGCGAAATAACCACCCTTCGGTGCGAACATCACAACAAAAGATTGAAGTAACTACCCTTCTCATACAAAACAAATAAAAGATGGAAAAAGTGCGCGAATGGTGAGATTTGAACATGCGAATCAAGCTTGCTCTCTTCCCACTTTGCCATCTGTGCGTCCCCTGTCTCGTGTGATAGAAACGCACAATACTGACTTTTAACCTTATCTTCACCCTTGGTAGTTTAACAAAATAATGCTAAAAATTTTACGTGAGATGCAAATCTCTTCTGCGAACTATAGGAACATGACCCTTGTGGACCTTATTTTGTGTTCTAGTGTAACCATACTTTGAATTTATCATGTACTTCGCTCGTGGTACTCCATAAATTTGCGAAACATTCGCATGGTTTGTGAATTCAGTTAGAATTCGCACCCTCTTTCTTCTGCAAATTTCTGTTTGTGATAGAAATTGCAGCGTTTGCTATTATCCTCTCTTCTTCCTTTCTTAAGTTCTTTCACATTTGCTTCTCTTTCCTGTTGTTATTGGATTTTTGAGAACTTCAACATCATTTGTCTTCTGAAGATGAATTTCTTCCACTGAAACTTCCGTTTTTGAACCTAAATTTTATAGATCTAAATAAAAAGTATGAACAGTAATTACTTTTCATGGAAATTTCTCTTAAAGTTTATAGATCCAATTGAATTAATGTTTTTCTAAACTTTCTTGAACCAACAAGATTAGGTCCCTGTTTCTAGCGCATATGTAGTTGCAGGAAATCCCACACTACACCCCTTACTCGGTTTTGCTTGACTAATCCATTGAAAGACGTGTGATCAAGAATATTTATTAATTGATTCCATGAAATGTTTACACAGTACAATAGAATTACACTTAGAAATTAAAGCGCTCTTAAACTTTCTCTCTCCTAATGACTTGCTTCACCATTCAAAAAGATCTCTCCTCTTCAACAGACTCATTTAGCCCTTTATATAGGGTAATACATAGTGGATGACAGCTAAGCTATCCTTTATTTTCGGGAATGTCTCGCGAAGTTTGGGACACTTCTTAACCCTGGTTTCATGTCTTCCAATTGTTTTGTTTGTCGTTATTCATTGCGTCGTTTATTTTAGCTCCCTGCGACTCCCTCGCGACACCGTCGTTTATTTATCCCGCGAACCTTGTCCGTTGCGATATTATGATCCTACATAGTTATTACACATGACCTCACAATTCCAATAATAGTAAGAGAGAGAGTTGTCTTTCCATTGTACCTTGTCCTTTCTTCTATAGGCTTTCCTAAAAGCCCCTCTTTTCACTACTACATGACACATGTCCTAATACCTCTTACCCTTAATGTCATTCTTTAACATAACTCCTTCCTTCTTCATTAATTCCTCCTTTATCCTCCCATCTTTTATGGGTATCTCTATTTGGGCTTGGGTTTAGTCCCCAAGTCCTACATCTTAACCCAAGTTCACCTCTACTCTTAGGGGCATCTCCAACTCGTTAAGAGGATATTTTTTCATGTATCAACAGTGGGCAATATGGATTCTTTGAATACCAACAATGTGAACAATAGGTATGGTCCTCAAGATTATAACCAATTTGGGCATGTAACTACTTTGTCAAACTCTTATATTAATGAAAATTAAGTTTTCTTTGCCAAAAAAAAAAAAGGATTGGAGCCCAGCTTGTCGCCAGGCTTCCATCCAATACTTGTAAACTTCTTTTCGTTAATGATGAATAATTTTTCTTTGAAAAAAAAAAAAAAAAAAACGAGAGAGTACCATGGTATCATCTTTACACGCTCATTAGTGAGAGGCTGATCAAAATTAAAAGAATCTATTCCGATTGCTAATTCGTTGTACTCCAGATGAAACCGAGTACAAACAAGAAAACAAAACCCCAAAAAAAATAGCGTTCTATTTGATACACTGCTCCTGCAATTCATGACTTTAGCTAGTGGTGTCATTTTTTTCCATTTTTAGATCATGGCAATACCAAAAACGAATAAATTAGCTTTTTTTTTTTTTAGAACAGAAGGTTTCCCTCATAACATTGATAGAAAAGTACCATAAATTCCACGCAGGGAATTACGGTACACTGTTACATCTTCATTCCAAATTTGAATATTTAAGTAAATTTGCGTAGTTCTTAAACTATTGTCTAGCCAATTATGAGTGATGGCATACTTGTTACAAAAAACAGAAAATCTGGCTGCCCAAATTATTTGGGTTCTCCTAATTAAGGTAAAATCTTGAGCTAAAAAGTTTATGTGAAACTTTGTGTTGTTTCCAAAGTCTTCACTAATCCGATATCTTTGTTTTCTGGCCTCAGCATACATTCGAACCAGCAGCAACAAAGTGGGTTCGGAGTTGCTCCTGAAAGAGATTACGTGGCCACTCAATTCTGTCGCCCATTGGAAAGCTGCGTCCGCTCCAGCTTTCTCTAATTCTTCTATGGTGGTGCAATCTACATGTAAACCGCTTCTCTTATTGTTCCTGTAAAATCACACAAAGTTAAACCAATTCTGGCTTTTTCCGTAGAGTTCATAAAAGTAAAAACAATATTTAGTTTCATTGCCATATTTGGTGTTGGTCCTTCCATTTTTTGAGAAGTAATCTGAAGAGTCTCATCAATGTGAGGATTATAGTAAAGTTGTTGCATTATGTTATAACCTACTCTGTTAATATTGTTATAGCTATTGATAAACTTTAAAATGTTGTTTGTTGTGGCTGCACTATTCTGACTTTCCTTTTTAAACACTACGTTACACCTTGCTTTCCAAATGTACCATATTATTATGCTACATATCACATTCCAATCTATTCCATAATTTCCTCTTTCTGGGTTTTCAAAGCAATCACTTAGCCAACCATGAAAAGTAGTTGTTCCATTAAGAATAAACTGCATAGAAAAGTTAAGATGCATCCAGACTTGAGTAGCATAATTGCATTGAAGAAAAAGATGTGTTAAAGATTCTTGTCCTTCATTACAAAGTTTACAAGTAGTATCTATTTCCGGGATTACAGCCGCTACTCTCATACTATTAGGGAGAATAGCATGAGCTGCTTTCCAAATAAACTGTTTTACAGAAGGAGTGGTATCCATACTCCATATCATATTCCATTTTTCATGAGCATTACGGTTCGTGTTTATTTGGTTATATAAGGATTTCACAGAAAACATACCTTTGTGGTTTAGGGTCCAATGAGGAGTATCTTCCTTATCAGCAACAGGAATTGTAATAATCTTTATTTTCTCTATCGTTTCATCATCAAAACATTTAGACAGTTTAACTAAATCCCAAGTATGGTGTATGGTAATAAGATCACTGACTTTAATGAAATTATTAGTTCCTATTTGAGGTTTTTGCATAGGAGGAATCCTTTCTGGAATCCAGAAATCATCCCAAATGTTAATGTTGATACCATTTCCTAATTCCCAAAAACAATACTTTTTTATCTGTTGGATGCCAGTTAGCATTCCTTTCCAGATCCAACTATCATTCGGGACAATATCTATGTGTAAAATATCACAATCAGGGTAGTACTTGGCTTTGAGGATGGAGGCACAAAGAGAATCTGGATTTTCTTTTAACCTCCAACCCATCTTAGCTATCGTAGCTAGATTAAATTTTTTTACATTCTTAATTCCCAATCCTCCTTCTTCAAGGGATTGACAAACTGAATCCCAATTTTTTAAACAGACCCCTTTTTTACCTCATTCATTAAGACCTTTTTCATTTTTTCCCAACAAATAATTTCTTTGGAGTTTTGTGATATTGTTACATATTTTAACCGGAATCTTAAAACAATTCATTTGGTACACATAAAGGGAGGAAGTCACATTTTAACCATAACTGTTTTCCCCGCATTGTTTATATTAGTTCCATTCCAGCTATGAATCCTATGTTTCATTTTATCCACCAAAGGTTCAAAACACTGAATTTTTGATCTATCGGTAAATAACGGTGAACCTAAGTATTTATCTTGTAGTGGTATAGCAGTGACTCCTAGTATTTCCTTTACTCTATGTCTAATGCTAGTTTCAGTTTTTGGACTAAAAAAAACACCCGACTTACTTAGATTGATTAGTTGGCCAGAAGCTGATCCGAACTCTTTAAACATTTTAACAAGATTATGACATGATTTTTCATTGATCTTACAAAATAAAAGACAGTCGTCCGCAAACAATAAATGACTTATGGGAGGAGCTTTGTGAACAATTTTTAACCTTTCAACAAACCTGAATTTTTCGCATGAAGGATTGTGCGAGAAAGAGCTTCCATAACAAACAGGAAAAGATAAGGAGAGATTGGGTCTCCTTGTCTCAATCCTCTAGTAGGCTTAAAGAATTTAGTTGGAGACTCATTAAGTAAAACAGATAAAGTAGTTGTCGAAATGCATTGGTGAACTAAGTTACACCATTTACTGTTAAAACCCATTTTTGTCATTATTTGGATCAAGAAATCCCATTCGACTCTGTCGAATGCTTTACACATGTCGATTTTTAATCCCATAAAGCCTTTCTTAGATTTGGAATTTTTCATTTTATGAATAATTTCATTCGCCATAGTAATGTTCTCGAGAGATCTCGCCTTCCGGGGAATGAAGGCAGATTGATAAGGAGAAATTATTTTCTCTAACAAACCTTTCATTACTCGCCATCAATTTAGAAATTATTTTGTAAAAAGTATTATAAAGAGCTATGGGTCTAAATTCAGAGGGAGTAGTAGGGTTAAGGGTCTTAGGGATTAAAGATATGAATGAGGCATTCATTTCTTTAGAGATATTACCAGTTATAAAGAAAGTTTGAACCATGTTTATAAGGTCAGTACCTATGGTTTCCCAGTTTTGTTGAAAAAAATTGGGAGGAAAACCATCCGGTCCTGGACTTTTATCAGGTTCCATGGAAAAGAGATTTTTCTTTATTTCATTTTCCGCAGGAGTACCACAAAGCATATCATTATCGGTCTGTGTTATACTAATAGGTATACGATTAAGCATTTCATGGTCTAATTCAGGGTTCACAGTCGAGGTTATTGAATGAAAATGATCTGTAATGCAATCAGAAATATCCTTTCTAGTGTTAAGCCAAACATTTTGTTCATTTTTTATAATTTCAATTCTATTTCTTCGAAATCTCTGTTTAGCTTTGTTATGAAAGTATCTCGTATTTCTGTCTCCTAGAGCTAAATTTTGGTCTCTACTTTTATCCTTCAAGAATTTCTCCTTTATAGCATACCACTTGGCCAGATCTTTTCTAAGTTTAGATAAATCATTCGTTTTATTTGGGTAACTTGCCATTCTGTTAGTCCTATCAAGGTCTTTCTTAATATTATCAATGTTACTATGTATATTTCCAAAACTATTTCTATTCCATACTTTCAAAATGTGTTTGACAGTAGCTAGTTTTTTGTTGACTTGATGGGCAGGAGATCCCCTAACATTAGTTTTCCAACTCTCTTGAATTAATGGCTTGCATTCTTCATGTTTTATCCACTCCCCAAAATACTTAAATGGGGTTGCACCATCATTCCAATGATTATAAGTGTTTAGTCTTATTGGACCATGGTCAGAGGCAAGAGGCCCTAGATGGTTGAAACTAGAATTAGGAAATTTTCTATTACATTTAGAGTTAACTAAGGCTCTATCTAACCTTTGTTCTATGTTTTCAGTGTCAGCTCTGTGATTATTCCAAGTAAAGGTGTACCTTGTAAATCCCAAGTCCATTAGATCACATTTATTTATTAGGTTATTAAAAACTCTTGCCTCATTTTTTTAAAAAGGAAATCTACTGTTTTTTTCTTCTTCATGAAGAACTACATTTAGGTCCCCAATTATTATCCATGGTTTATCCATTGTGGCTGCCATATCTTTTATGATTTTCCAAGATTTCAGTTTCAATTTTCTGTAGGGACTCCCATAGAAGCAGGTAAGAATCCAGCTACTATCATTTAAATGATTTGTGATAGTTGCATTAATGTGATTATGAGCATAGTCATTTATCTGAATATTAACATTGTTTTTCCAGATGAGACATAATCCTCCAGCACTTCCTCTTGGAGGTACAAGTTGGTAGTTATAGACATTTACTTGCCTTAAAATGTTACGCATTGCTATGTTCTGTTGTTTCGTTTCTGATAAAAATAGAATGTCAGGGTTCTCCTTATTGAGAGTGTCTAGCAGACTATTTATAGTTTTATAATCTTCCTAAACCCTGACAATTCCATGCTATCACATTTATAAACTTCCAAAAATATGAGATCACAGGGTATCTAAATTCAACTAGCACAAATATATGTATAAATTCCACATTGAAATCTTAACGCATCTGCTAGTTTTCTATCATGATAATAAGTAATGATAAGACAATATTTTAGATGTTCCACATCATTGCATTCAACAGTTAAAACACAATAGTTAAAATCTATATGAAGGTAGGCAGTATACTTAAAGGGTTTACTGACAGCATTTCTAGATTTACTAGACAACAATATGGGGTTTAGGTTTACCTCTTTGTAACTTGACGATCCTTTCATTGGCTGTAATCGAAAAAAGTCACCAGCATGGTTAGAATCTATCTTCTCAATACTTGATAGATTTACCTTTGTTTCGATCCGCAGACTGGTTTGTGTAGTTCCTTGATTCCCTGGTTTTCTCAGCAATTTTCTTTTTTTCCAATTGTAACAAATTTCACCTGGGGTCGGACGAGAATGCATTATCCTTGAGAGAGATTTTAATTGTCCTTCACAGAATTTAAAGAACTTCATAGATTTTCTAATATATGAACAAAAGAAAACTTTTAATGGATAATAGCTATTGAAACTGCAGCTAGGGAAGATTCAATTTAATAAAAAATCAGAAGCCAACCATAAACCAATAAAGAAATAGGTTAATTAAAAGTTGAAGATGGACTACGAATAAATTAGCTAGACGCATCTTTAGACAGAAATAATGTAGTGCATGTCATCTGGTTATTGTTATAAAAAAATGTATTGCGTAGCTGGTGTCATTTTTTGTTTGGCGGGTTGCCATCTTGTAGTCATGCTTCAAACAAACAAAAAAAATCGCTTCTTGTTTTATACTTGTACTTGTAGGCATAAAAAATGAGAAAAATTTGATGTTGAATTTGATTAGTGTTTTATAAGCGTTCACACACAATGACACAACTCATTTCACATCTTTTCAGATGAATCTGAAATGAGAATCACATTCGAAGATTCTAAATTAGAGTGTGACAGATAGAAAACGAATTCACACTTTCTTCCGTCTGCCCACTCCAAAAGAAAGAAGGTATGTACGGAAAATCCAAGTTCAACTTGTTAGTGTCGATTGTACTTGCGGAATGGAAACTACGCTCAGGTCACCGGACGGGTTATTTACGATAAAACTTGTTTGACATTGTCAGTTTGACACCTCATTTACACCTCTGAAGACATGATGTTCAGGGGCGGGGCTCAAGTACCCTATAAACCCAAAAAAAGAAATAAAAGAAACAACAACTTTTTTTACCACCTATTTAATTAGGCTTATAAAACAAGCCTGGAAAATAGGCTTAAGATCAGTACAATTTCTATTATCTAGCCGAGCTAGCTTTTCAAGCCCTCTAATATTGAATTTATAATTCTGTCATCGGATTCATGACCATTTGCATTTTCCAGCTTCAAGTAAAGCAAAACTCCCTACCTCTTCAGCATTCCTTGTTATTCATAGGATGATTTTGCACCAAAGGTAGTTACCCGTAATCTCATTCACCACCATACTAATACCTGATTTGTTAGTATTACCGTCGTGGGAAACATCACAGCAAATGATAACACAATCTTATGAGAGATTACAAATGACATCATCAAGATATCTGGTCACTGTCATCTATATAACCATATTGTTAAAGCATGGCTCGGTCAAACTCATAAATTTTGGTATGTCAAATTTGTTGTCAAATTTATTCGATCAAAACTGTTAGATCACTGCTCGGTTGAAACCACCAAGCGTTGGTATGTTGAATTAGGTTGTCACCAAGTACACCACAATCTTTTCGATATCCACCTATTCCAGACATACCTTGTAAAATCTTATATAGACAACAATCATCAAAAGACTATTTCAACAAGGCGTACACTTGGTATATAGGGTTAGTTCGAGACCGAACCGAACTTCTAAGGTCAGACCAAGTGACAATTAACGTACAGGGTTAGTAAAGTAAATCACACGACATAATTTTTTTTAACGAGGAAATCGAAAATGCAAAGAAAACCTCGGAACCTAGTCCATTTTTGAATACTCTCATAATTAAGCTGCTTTACAAAGACTACTACAACTTTATATAGTTGAGGCCAAGTAAACTAACTCCAAGTTACTTAGCTCCTTCAGTATCCCTACGCCTACAACTAATGCTCCAAAGCACGTGAATCCTAAGATAGCGTCCACTATCTTAAGTCATTTCACCTCCTCAGAAGACATCTAGCACTCAACTTCTTTGGATCGTATTCCGAAACAGTAAAGGACTAATCTGTTTCAGTAATATCTCTATCAATCTCCCAAATTTACAAGTTAATCATAGATTCCGTTAAGTCAATATAAACTCCTTTATATCGGTTAGATCAACGAAGATCAAGATTACTAAAATAATGAATCTTAAGTATCGAATACACAAGGATAGATTTTCGATCTATATAACAAGATTAATAATTATATACGGTATAGAAAAGCTTGTTGGATCACAATCAATCAAGTGTGCACGAAGTTATCATAAAGATCAGAATACCAAAAATAAAATCTTTTAGTCTTCAAAGTACATGCACAAAAAACTTGATTCCACTTATGATCGATCACGCACATGACGAAGTCTGTTAACAATGGATAATCACAAGTCCTATCGTCATATCTAGATGCAATAAAGAAGATTTGAGATATTCAATCCTTGAACTAGTTAGAGTGACCTTATATCAGAAGAAAAAGATCACATAATAAAAAAAACTAGATCTATCAAGGTTCAACACACCGTTAGTCAATCAAATCAATAATCTAAAACAAAATAATAATATGATATAGTTGCCTACCAACGGTACTACTTGAATCTTCTTGATCCCACAAAAGTCTTTATACGAAATGCACGTAAGAGATTTCACCTAATGAGGATACTCTTTTTTCCAGTGACTATTATAAGAAAAATTTCTATGAGCTTCCTCATACAAACATTAAGTTTTTTGTGTTCCAGGGTGAGTCTACAAGAATGGCAAACGGCAATATATATAACGACCAAAGTAGTTTGGGAAACAAGGAATTACCAAACCCGAAAATATAAAAGATATGCAATAAATGCCTGATTTCGGTTGTGTAAATATTCCAACTGTAATCCAATTAGTATACCAAAATCTCTCTTGGATGATAACTAAATATAACTATCATATAACATATACTTTACTAATATAGCAACCAGAGATGTGATTATCCACTGGGATATAAATGACACATAATTTCCGAATACCACAGAGATATTTAGAATATTTCGGTTTTGGATCTCACCTTGAGTATCAAGGAAAATACTTGAACATTAAGTAATAAGAGTTTAGTACGTGTTCAAATATTACGTCGACATCTTGTGAACTTTCTATATTAACTAAATCATATTTCCGATAGCTATCCAAGCCTTAAGTTAATAGCCGAACCGAAAAACATCTTATTTGTTTAACATAAAAATCGGTCCTAGTAAAGATCCTCGGGACCGGTTCTAGTATAGGTCCTTGGTAAGGGATCGGACCTAATAGAGATCCTTGTTTAAGGGATTGGACCTATAGAAGAGATCCTTTGATTCCTTCCAACTACGAAACAAGTTCACAAGTCTACTTTCTTAAACTCATGTAGTTAAACATAGTTTTCTAGGTATGAAATCAACCTGAAAGTCCAACACGCGAACTATTAATGAAATACTAAATATTGTTATGTCGAATCTATGAAGTCCGCTAAACTATACTTTGTAATATAATATACCGAAGTTGTATAAAACAACTAGTGTATTCTTCCTTGACACTTTGACCATAATGAAATGATCAAGTCACTAGTACTAGAGATATACTTCATATGTTATGTTTTCAATCTAAACGACTTGAAAAAAATGTAGATATAATTAAAACAAGTCAGGTGTCTATTACTAACCTCGAACAGAAGGATGTTGTGTTCATTGATGTAGATATCCACCTCTGAAAACACAACCACCATAAAAAATCATCAATCGATCAAAAAAAAGAATTGTACCACCTCTGATCTCAACCTATAGTTATATCTCACTGCTAGAAGCAGATCTACATATCTTCGGAACTAGTTTGGGTTCCAAAACTAAATCAGTGTTATTTCCAATCTTACCATAGAATATAAAAAGAGGTGTACATCTCAATCATTGAAGATAAATCTGCAGGAAGTATATTTCTTTCTTGTTCTATTATTTATTTATTTTTGACCATTCATCTTAAACAAAATCCTTGATACCAAATCAATCAATACTCAATTGATACCATATCAATCATCAATCATACCAATAGTTGATTCTATTGTTGCATAAGATATAACACATAGATACATAAATAAGTATTAGAAAGATATCATATTAAAGCAGTAGGTATCTAATAAATGAGTAGCAATTGTTAATTTTATGGTTGCAGAAGATATGAATTAAAAGTATGAAAGATATACAGCCAGTTAACTACCCTTACCCAAAGAATCAAAATTTCAAAGTTACTATAGAAGATATGAATCAAAGTTGTTACAGAAGATGTGACGTAAAAGTTTATCAAAGTAAAAATAAGATATACATACATCAATGTTTGGAGGTAATTTCTCACTCTCTCAATTGAAAATTATACGAGGCTAAGAAAACTCTCCAAACCCCAAATGCCCCAACACCATATAAAACTAATTACACACTCACAGTCATCACCTTCAATCTGAATTCTAAACACACACTCAGCTCTAACCATTACTGCCCTCATGGCTCATACCCACAATCAATATAAAACACTCAACTAAGTAACCAAAATTGAATTTATAACGTACAACCAAGCAACAATTATAAACTCACATACCTCACCCCAACCTGTATATCAAACACACTCACATCCATTACCTCCCATATGCATTATAGACACTCACAACCCTCACCTTCAATCTGAATTCTAAACACACACTCAACCATCACCCCTAATATGAACTCAACCACGTTCATAGTTATCACTTCCCTCATACCCATAAAAAATATAAACACACTGAACCAAGTAACAAAAGTATCCAAATTGAATTTCAAACACAGAACAACTAAGTAACAAAAGTACAAGAATTGAATTTCAAACACACAACCAAGCAACGATAGGTAAACTATTAAAATTTAGCCAGAAATTGAAGTCATCAAATCTAATTGAATTATATCAAAATTAGGTTTTATGCTGATACCATTGTTACTCTTGTCCCAGTTTTATTACAGGAAAGGAAAAGCTCAAGAATAGCAAGCAAACCATCAAAAAAAATTTCTTCTTCTTCTCCGGATATGCTCTTTCTCATGCATAACTTTTAAGTTGTGGGTGTCGATTTCATTCATTGATTTTGCCTTAAATGTGCACTTACTTCCATCATTGAATCTTTTATTGCACTTGAATGTCTTCGTTTTTGCCTTGGTTTTGGGGACTGAACCTATTATATATAAAGAAAGTTTGTTTATTATTAAGATTGATTAATTGATTTAACTATAAATGTGTGATCTATATTTGATAAAGCAAGATTGACAATGTATAAAGAAATTTAATAAACAAATATTGAATGTGTTTTACCGGACGAGTTGTTCTTTGAAGTACCGTAGTTGCTCATATGATTTTTATTCATAGTACTGTTAACCATCTTGATTTGACATGAATATTGTGAATTTGGGGATGAATATTTCGAGAAGAAAATATATTGTATTATTTTAGAGTTCTCTTTCTTTTTATACTTGTACTACTCACTAGTATGGGTTGCTACACGTCAGATATTTACTATTATCATACATTATTATTAGATATTTACTATTCAAGAGTAGTCTTCTTTCTATTAGCCTATTTTGGATATAAGTTTTTTTTTTAAGAAATAAAAAACTATAAATAATCGATTATTATTTTTGGAAATACACTTCGTGGTTAAATAGTTTCTTTGAAGGAATAGAAACATGTGGTTTATGATTTGGAAAAACCATATTTGATGGTAAAATTTAAATGATCTGTGACATTCTTTTAAAATCGATGAATAAATCATAACACTAAGGAAAAATTTGGAAAATATGTCGCAGTCTTTGTTCTCATGCAACTGATGGAGAAACCAAATATTCATTGGTTTTTATGATTTACTAAAATCATATCCACAAAATAAATTGTCGTTTTAGTCATCCCATAGGGAAAATCCACTTATGTGGTTCACAGATGGTTTCTTGTTGAAAAATAAAACGCATGGTAAATCACATGATCCTTGTCTAAAGGACAAAGATACCAAATTTAATTAGTCATAAGTTTTTCAGCCATGCATGTTATTAGATACCTTTAAATCACGATGACACCAATTTTTGGTGATTACAGTTTGATTCAAGGAATAAAAACTGTATACCATCTTTCGATGGATTTTTTTCTTTCTCTATGAAAAATTTATTTAGAAAAGAAAGAAAACACCAACTTTTGGTGATTTCAGTTTCACTAGAGCAATATAAACTGAATACTATCTTTCGATGGATTTATTTTTATCTACAAAAAAGATAAGAGAAGAAAGGAAAGATCAAACTTATTCGGCAAACTTGATCACCCGTGCATATATATATTATACATATATATATATAGCAAACCAAAATAAAATAATAAAAAGTATAATACATGTAATAAAAAATATACCGTCATAAAGTGATTATTATCACTCTTCCCTCCACGTGATACGTAAATGCCGCACTTTGATGGATGATCAGATGCATAGCGCTTTGTGTGCGCAATTGAGATTAGTGCTCCTCTAGTACATGAAAATACAAAAATCAAACTTAGTTTTATTATATAACAACCTTGAAACTGCATTAAGATTCGCACAACAAATACTAAGCCAAATTGGCCGCAAAAAAAGGTATAGAATACTGATTATGGCATGGAAACAGAAGAGATAATGGCTTCCTTATCGAGAAAAAAAAAGAAAATAAAATAAAGATACACATGAGTTGAGGTGATCATGACATAATTTAGTTTATGAGATGCATAAAAAATAAAGATTCCATGTGAAAACATAACAAGTTAAACATACAGTGCATCATAGAAATAAGTAAAATATGTGAGTCATATGCCATCTAATGGTGTGTAATGGTAGTGCTATGTTAAGCCTGTAATGGCACAAGTATGTGCACTTCCAGTAAGTGTGCAAATAGCACGTATAAGCAGTTGTCGAGTCATAGAGTCTTCCTATATAAGTCTGATGACTTTGTCATTGTAATTCACCTGATTCAGTTCAATAGAAAAAAAGAATTTAAAGTGTGGATCTGAAATCTATCATGGTATTTGAGGGTTAGCCTCAAGGCGTCGATCCTTGAGAGTAATCCTAAAATTCATTCTTATATTTTTGCTACTGCTACTCTTTGATGATGTTTCAATTTGTTCTGTTGTTGCTACTCTATTTTGATTTTAGTTTTCTGAAGATTTCCTCACTTTATCCTAGAATTTTCTTTTCAATTTAATTTTTCCTTTTCCAAATTCAATTTCGTTTTTCATTTTTTACATGACATATAAGACTGGTACAAGATTAACATCTTTGTTCATCAAACTCACATAAGACTGATACAAGATCATCAACATTAAAGTTTCAATTACTGAAAAAGCGGGGGCCTAACAACCACACCCAATATTTCGTTTAGGCAATCTGTATGGACTAATTCCAAGAGAATCAACTGGACAGTTAGACTCAATCGAGGAAAATATATTCAAGAGTTATATCTCTGTTTCTCAATGTAATCAACAAATCAAACAGATAGAAATCTGCGAGCCTGATTATTATGAGAAACAACATGAACGATACCAAAGACCAATGTTCAAGTGTCAATCAATTTCAATCAACAACCAGAGGTTAGATTTAACAATTGATTGAACTACGCACAATCTATGATATTTCAATTATATATAAAGTATAATGCGGAAAAGAAATAACACAGACACCAGAAGTTTTGTTAACGGGGAAACCGCAAATGCAGAAAACCCCTGGGACCTAGTCCAGATTTGAACACCAAACTGTATTAATCCGCTACAGACTCTAGCCTGCTACAAGTTAACTTCGGACTGGAATGGAGTTGAGCCCTAACCAATCTCACACTGATTAAGGTACAGTCTCGTTCCTTACGCCTCTGAATCCTAGCAGGACTCTACGCACTCGATTCCCTTAGATGATCTCACCCACAACTAAGATTTGCTATGACCCAAAGTCGAAGACTTGATAAATAAATCTGTCTCACACAGAAAAGTTTATTGATTAGATAAATCTGTCTCTCACAGAAATACCTACGAGTTTTGTTCTGTCTTTTGATAAATCAATGTGAACAGGAACTAATTGATACACCGGTCTTATATTCCCAAAGAACAACTTGGTAATATCAATCACCTCACAATAACTTAACTATATGGTAGTAGAACAAGTTATTGTGGAATCACAAAGAATTAGACGAAGAGCTTTGTGGTTACTTTTTATATCTTACCTATCGGAGATAAATCTCGAGAAAATCTTAGAGAAGATAGTACTCAATACGATAGAACAAAGTAAGATCAGAATATGCAACTACAGAGAAAATAGTTGGGTCTGGCTTCAGAACCCCACTGAAGTCTTTAAGTCATTAACCTATAATGGTTTTAGGAAAAACCTAGGTTAAAGGAGAATTGAATCTAGTCGCAACTAGTATCACACAGGAGGTATGAGGATTAAGTTTCCCAGTTGTTAGAGTTCTCCCTTATATAGTCTTCAAATCAGGGTTTGATAACTTTGGAACAAAGCAATCAATATCCACCGTTAGATGAAACCTAATTTAAGATTCAATCTAATATCTTTCCACCATTAGATGGTCTTAGCTTGTTAGACATAAATGAAATATACTTTCATTTAGATATGGGTAACCGTACCTAAACGTGTATATTAAGGTGGCTCAATAACAGTTAACCAAAGTTAGCCATATGAACACTTTTCTCTTAACCATGTTCATCTTAACACTTCTCGACCAATTGATAATCAAATGAATCTAATTGTGTTACTCATAGAGTTGTTCAATTGTTTATATTCTCATAGAAATATATAAGACACAATTGAAACAAAATTGGATTGATTCAAAAGAATTAGTTCATGAACAATTTAGCCACGGTTTGCAAAGATTGCATTCCTTAATTTATAAATGTATTTGTTCATGAGTATGAAATCATACTTAACCGATTTAAGAACTTGAACCACTTAAGTTTGGGAATGGGTACGCGAACTTAAGTTCCGGACATTGGTCACAAGCCGACAGTTTGCAAACGGGTACGCAAACTTTAGCTCATGACCGAACTCAGTTGAAACTGTTTTGCGAACGGTACGCAAACTTGGTTCCGGACTTCAACAGTTAAATCATTTTGCGAATGGGTATACAAACTTAAGTACCCTGACTTCAACAATTGAATAAGTTTGCGAATGGGTATGCAAACTTCCGGTCCTGAATTCCGACAAAACAGTTCATACACTAAGTACACAAACCGTAATGTATCCAGACATGGGTTTTAGCTCTTAACTCCCATTTCAATCATTGAAACATTCTTAGAAGACGTGAATAGCTGTCTCACACACACTATTAGCTTCAAAGCAATTTTCAAGTGATCGAATGATTAATATGAAACATTCCAAGCCTACATCAAATGACTGTCTCACACTAATCATGTAAGATGTTACCTGGTGATTTTCACATGATCATCTTTTGACTTTCATCAAGAATAATGATGAACGTAGTTAAAGAAAAAAGCTTTCCAACACATATTTCGAGAAAGATATAAGCGAGTTAAACTCAGCTCGAAATATCAAATGTGTATAAAGTAAAGTCTATATAGCTATACGACTTTTGCCTCGATAGGAGATAGAATAGAAATAGACTTCTGAGTGATAGATGAGTTCAAGTCTCCACATACCTTTTATTGATGAAGTTACACAATCTCCCCATAGTAGTTCTTCGTCTTCAATCGATGAACGTCGTGAAGTCTAAATCTCAACTACACATTCTATCCTAATCCAAGACATAGTTATAAGTAGACTAAAAATCAAGACTTACAGTTTTGACAACTAAACTTGACAAACAAGCTTGAGATAGCAACGCTTGCGAGTTCGACCGAGCAGTGCTCTAACAATTACATATAAGACTAGTGCCAAGAGCAGAAACATTATTTTTCGATCAATCTTTAGATCGTTTTTCTTTTATTTTCCAGTTTTAATATGATATTTATCTTCAATATTCAAATGTGTACTTTTTGATTATACCTTTGATTTTACTCGAATTTTAGTTTTTTCTCCATTTTTATTTCCATTTGAACCGACTTCGTTTTCACTACAATCCATTTGACTTTGAACCTTTGATTCAAATTTCATGATCTCTGTGTCAAACAATTTCTTTCATATTAATTTTCTTCGATTTGCTTTTTTTATTTTTCGCTCATCCTTAGATTGGTTTCTAGATTTTCTCGTGTTATCCATCAGATTTGTTATGTACATTTATTTTTATGGTTGTTGTGTTTCTTAAATATGGTAATGAGCGTGTGGAAGTGTTATTAGTTTTTTGTTTATTCTAGATTGACTGCTCATACATATGTAGTTTGAGGATTTCATTTGCTTGCGGTAGCTCGATCAGATGCAATTAGTGAGTTTCATTCTCACTTGTTAAAATATGTATCTTTTTGTTAATTAGTGTTTGCGATACATATTAATGTGTACGTACGGTTCGTTTTGAATATTTGGCTTATTTTCTTCATACTTTGGACACACTATATTTTGTTGGCGCTTTGGTGTACCCATTGGTGTTCCCTATTTTCATGATTTGTCCCCATTTTACAAGACTGAACAATTGTTGGTGGTTGTTTCTTCACCACTTCGGTAACTATATATGGGTGCTGGTGTTGTGCAAATTACTTGATAGAACTGGTAAATTATTGTTTCTGTCATGATATAAGGCTCGTATGATGTAGTGTCGGCTACTAATTCATCAAGCATTCATAATTTGATAGTAAAAAAGCGTGGGTATAACAACCACACCCAATAATTCGTTCGGCAATCTGTATGGACTAAACTCCAATATAATTCTGAGAGCAAAAACTTAAAAGCGAGACTCAATCAAGAATTATATCAAAGAGTTTTTTTTTATCTCTTTCTCAATACAATCAGCAAATCAAACATATAGAAATCCACGAGCCTGATTGATATGAGAAATAACT
The DNA here is from genome assembly GCA_023531295.1 of Papaver armeniacum. Lineage (NCBI taxonomy): Eukaryota > Viridiplantae > Streptophyta > Magnoliopsida > Ranunculales > Papaveraceae > Papaver > Papaver armeniacum. Next base: position 45,487 of record JAJJWW010000895.1, read on the forward strand.
TGGACGGTACCAAAGACTAATGCCCAAGTGTCAATCAAGTTCTATCCAACAAATAAGTTTGGATTTATCAACTGATTGAACTACGCACAACCTGTGATATTTCAATTATATAAAACTATAATACGAAAAAGAAATAACACAGACACCAGAAATTTTGTTAACGAGGAAACCGCAAATGCAGAAAAACCCCGGGACCTAGTCCATATTTGAACACCACACTGTATTAAGCCGCTACATACTCTATCCTACTACAAGTTAACTTCGGGCTGGAATGTAGTTGAGCCCTACCCAAATTTCACACCGATTAAGGTACAGTCGCGTTCCTTACGCCTCTAGAACCACAACGGATTCTGCGCACTTGATTCCCTTAACTGATCTTGAAAATGCGGGGTGCAACAACCACACCCAACGATTCTTTTGGCAATATGAGAGGACTTACTCCAATATACTTTCTAGAGAATCAACTAGAAAATCAGACTCAATCTAGAGAAAAGTATATACAAGAGTTTATATCTCTATCTCTCAATTGAATCTACGATCAGCAAATAGAAATTTGCGAGCCCAATTGAATATAAGAGTAGTCACTTGAACGGTACCAAAGACCAGTATTAAAGGATCAATCAATTTCAATCAACAACCAAAGGTTGGATTTCCTAATTGATCGATACAATGCACAACCTGTGATATTTCAATTATATAACAAAATATAATGCAGAAAAAAACTAACACAGACAACAAAATTTTGTTAACGAGGAAAACCGCAAATGCAGAAAAACCCCGGGACCTAGTCCAGCTTTGAAAACCACATTGTATTAAGCCACTACAGACACTAGCCTACTACCAATGAACTTTGGACTGGACTGTATTTGAACCCTAATCAATCTCACATTGATTTAAGGTACAATTGCTTACGTCTATGATATCAGCAGGATACCACGCACTTGATTCCCTTAGCTGATCTCACCCACAACCAAGAGTTGTTACGGCCCAAAGTCGAAGACTTGATAAGCAAACCTATCTCACACAGAAAATTCTATTGGAATAGATCTGTCTCCCACAGAAATACCTATGAGTTTTTGTTAAAGCATGGCTCGGTTGAACCCACCAAGCGTTGGTATGTCAAGTTTGGTTGTCATATTTTAGTGAATCAAAACTCATGTTAAGAGTCGCTTGATTATGTACTAGAGTTAAACTTTGTATAAGTTAGCTTGAAAGTATTAGGATATGAGACATTACAAGTATTACGAAGACTTGAAGATGTGAAGAAGAAAGGAGCTACAACGACAACAATCATCCTTCCACTTGAGGTTAGTGATATTTGACTTGAACTGTTTCATTCCCTAACGTATATTTCAAGTCGTGCATATTGAAAACATAACTGCGAAGCATATTTGAACTCTAGATAGACATAGTATTAAGGAATACAATACGAGGTTTATTTCTTAGCCATTAAACTTTGTAGATAAGACATCGCCATAATCATTTGAATGCTATTGTGATTATGTATGGGTATGAGGTGAGGATTTCATCCTAGGGAACAATGTTTACATGTGTTCTAAGGAAGTAAGTTCATAAACTTGTTTGTGGACCGAAAAGGAAATTGCAAGGTGTTATTGGTTTTGTTATTCATTGCATATCTTATGAACAACCAATATGTGTGATAAAGTATAACCGCTCACAACTTGTTGTGTTCTTGGTAGAACTGTTCACAAAGGCCTGACTTATGTATTGGTATAAATTTTATTAGTAAAACCGATCTTAAGTAATCACATGTGGTATGATCGGATTTTGTATGTCTGACCTTGTAAGGGAAGGGGAACCGATCCTTGTAAGGGAAAGGGAACCGATCCTAGTAAGGGAAAGGGAACCGATCCTAGTAAGGGGTGCAGTACATCAAAGGGAACCGATCCTTGTATGGGATGTGATAGGTGTCTAAAACACCTAATTTACTATCTAGTAGTTACGCTTTCTTTGCTATTTTTCTTGTGAATTATGTACTTTACGCGTGTTTTTGAGTTATTAGGTACTCTGGAGTCGCACGGAGGAAAAGAAGCGGAAATCATTCAAATTGAGTCAAAAGGCGTAATTGTCATTTCACATGCTATTGGGAGCTGAGCCAAGGTTAAGGGGATGCAACAAGGATGGCCCTTATCTGGGACTAGGGGTTGGCTGAATCTAATTATTACAACCCTAGATCGAGAGTCTCTTTCTCTCATTCATTTCATTCACCTGAAACAGAATTTGAGAAATTAAACCAGCAGCCTCTGCTACTGAAACCGAGAGATATAGATGAAGTTGATGAGATAAAGAAGAACAAGAGATCGAGAAATCAAGCAGATGTTGAGCGAAGCAATGATGGTTCGGTCTCTGTCATTGATGGAGATTGTGAAATAATAAAGGAGATGATGACTGCTACCATGAATAGCAAGATGAAGAAGAATGGCAGGGTTGTTGATGGTGCTGCTATAGAGGATGAAATTAGGGTTTGATTCATGATGATGATGCTGTAATTACAGATGGGGTTTGCTGTTGAAATGAGAGAAGAACAAAAGGGGATCTGCTGTGTGAATAAAATGGGTTTTGGATTAATAACACAGAGATGATGGAATTTAGGAATGGGTTTTGCTGTGAATCGAGAAAAGTTAGGGTTTCAAAGAATACAGAGATGGGTTTCATAGTTCAGATTCAAAGGATGGTTGAGAAGGGTTTTGGCTGAATTGGAACTCTCAATCGGGAATTCAGATGAAGAAAGAATCCGAGGGTGATGATGAAATCAGAGAGAAAGAACTTGATGATGTTTTTGCTTTAACTGAAGTCATGCGACTGCAATTGTGTAATGCTATCTATTGTGAGGCTGTGAAGAGAGTAGGTTTACAGGGATGCTGATATGAAATGAATGGGTTTGAAATAATTGGCACTTGGCAGAGAGGGACTTGTGTATTTACTAAGACTGCAAGGAGAAGCTACAGGAAGTGATGTTGCAGGTGCCTTAGGAGTGTGGCTCAATGAGTTATGCAAGGAATTCTGAAGCTAATGGTGATGTTTGCAGCTGCAAGTTGAAATGGAATGAGGAACGTTAGCTTGAGGGAAATATTTGTGCTTGATAAATTGGAGGAAATCGTGTCGCTGTTGGTATGAACAAGAGCTGTAGTATGGGTTCGATGAAGTTGCAAACTGTTGGTGCTACAATATATGTGAAAGTTGCAGTCAGGTGGAGTAAATGGAATGTGTTGTGCTATGGTGCTGGAAATTGCATGGAGTAATGAATGGTGAACTGTAATGGAAGAATGCGCAGCTGATGGTGGTCATTACAGCTGAAATGGAGCAAGGAATGGCGCTGATGGGTTTCTGAAGCTGTGTATGTTGTTGGTATTGTTGAATCCGTGCAGTGTGGGTTGCGTTGCAGAGCTGGAGATGTTTAAAGGTCTTGTATGTTACAGAAATTGCAGGGGAGCTTAGGGCTGTGAAGTGAACTGCAGATGGAGTCAAGAAACCAGTTGAGAAGAGTTGTTGTTGTTAGCCAGTTGCAGTGGAAGAAATGGCCTTGGTGGTAATGCTAAAGCCGAGACATGTGTGGCTGTGATATATGTTATTTAATTGATGCCGAGAATTGGAATTGAACCGTGTTGTTGGTACCTGAAACCGAGATGGAGTTGTGGTTTGTGGTGTTGCTGCCAGAGCAGGTGCTTGAGATATGCCAGCTGAATTGGAGTCTGAAATGGTTTTGTTTGTGTTGTGATGCTAGCTCAGAGTGGACAATGGACTTGCTGTTGCAATGCTTTAGATGTATGTCTAGGTTGAGTTGCAGGTGGTTTATTTGGTTTCGAGGTCATTCGGAATGTCACCGGTGTCTTTGTTGCAGTGGTGCAATTAAATCTGCAGGGGAGAAAGTGCTGCTATGAGATGGAGGTCACTAATGCTATTGAATTGAAGGAAGAGAAGGCACTGGTGGAGCTACAAGAATGCGAATGATGCACAGGGAATGGTCGTGGTGATGAACAAGGAAGATGGGGGTTATGCAAGACATATATCCTGGTGATTGACTAGGAAGATGCAATTGATTAATGGGTTTCAGTGGCAGAAGTGGAGTGTTACAGAGAAGTGTTGGTGCCGTAAGTTGTGGCTGTTGGTTGAGCAGGTTTAAAAGATATGAAATTGCAGGTGGTTTCATGTGCAGCTGAGAAGATTTAGAATCTAAGAAGAAATGGTTGAATGTGGTGAGCTGAGATTGCTAGAGAAGTTACAGAGTGGTTGAAGCCGTTGCCGTAGCCTTGAGTGGTGTCATCATGCCAGGAATTGGTGTTGCTGCTGGGAATGGATGTAGTAAAGCACAATGATTGTGCTGTACAAGTTCAGGCTGTGCAATGGGTTGTCAGTCCATTCAGCTCTGACTCAGGTCTGACAAGAAGATGCTGACTCTGACTTGAATCAGCTGACACGGCATAACTCGGTGATTGACCGAGTCAACTCAGTTGACTTTCCTGATTGACCTGGACGATTTGACCCGGTTGACCGGTGACCGGGCGGACTTTGCCGGTCACCTGAGCCGTTTTCCGGTCACTTCTCCGGCCGATTTCCGGCCATAATACCAGCTTTCCGGCGACATATTTTTGGGCATATTTTCTACATGGGTTTCTCTCACTTATGGGCTTGGTGGATTTTCATCTAATGGACTTTGAAGACTAGACCTAATTTTGGAACAAGAGGAGCTATAAAAGAGAAGTCCTACAACTTTTGGAAACACGTTTTATTCTTGGGAGGAAAAGGGAGAGAGCCGTTTTTGTTTACACTACTAGGGTTTGCTTTTGTTCATCATCTTCTTTATTCAATTCATATTTTTGTGATGAACTCCATAGCTATGAGTAGCTAAATTCTATATTATTGGTTAAGGATGTAGTCCTATTTCTAAAACTTGTGCTTGATTTATGTATTAGTTTTCTCTCTTGATTATCGTTCATATCTCTACTGTTTTAAGAATCACATGATTGATGTATTGTAATAGGATTATGATGTTTGATTAGTTAAGTGGCCAATTAATTGAAGTGCATCCTAGTCCATAGCTATTTTAGGGTTTTTCATCGAGCGATAATCCTGAATACAAGTAGCATGATATGTTTACGGTTTGTAGTGATACACTCTCGTAATCATATGTAGAGTTTGACCATTGTCCGAATTGTTATGCGCAATGTATGACAATTGCATTGATTAGCCTTTTCTCGAAACTTAATGCTCCTAGGAATTGAACTTAATTAGCGCAAGGCGTTAGGTTATTCTTTAGGTAGAATTCACATACGCAGCTCTAATGTGTGTGTTGATGAACTGAGGAAATTAATAGATTATCTTGCTCTCTTGATTCTCTAGGTTTTTGATAATGCAAGAATTAAATCGTAATTCTAATCATATAGCAAGCACATGTCAAGATTGAAGATGAATTCCTTGACCAATATCTTTCTCTCATTGATTACTTTCTATAATTTACTTTGTTTTTGATTTACTTTTATTGCTTACAAAAATCAGAAATCCCCCCAATTGGTTACTTTAAGAAATTGAATACGTAATAACTACAATCGCCTCTCCGTGGAAACGAACTCTTTCTTATCATATACTTTAGGAAAGTGAAATTATTTTTGACGCATACGATAGCGATCAGGATGCAGCAAGGTTTATAGCAGAAAGGGGAACCGGTCCTATGGACATGTGCAACACATATAAGTTAGATACCATATATATGTGAGGAACCGATCCTAGTACCTAGTCAACCGAACTTTTGGGAAGCTAGTGTGACTATGCACAGTACTCACATGGAGGTAGAACCGAAACTTATTTTGGTAGAACCGTAAACCCATGATTGTGATTGAATGTTGGTTTGATCAATCACATAGTTCTTGAAAGTCAGATGAACCAATTCTAAACTTGTTTGGAAGTGTGGCAAATAGGTTTCAAGGTTGTAAGTGTGAAAGAGAACTTACAAAGTTCAGATGTCGACAAACTTTGAACACGTGCTGTGAATGTTTATTTCTATAATTGTTCAAAGATATTCCTTAACGGCTAAGGGAAGAGAATCCCAGGATCGAAACATAAGTAAGTTAAGAATCTTTTAATTAAGGTTATTAATTTCATTTTGTAGGGGAATTCTGAGAATTAGTAATGTGCATTTACTAATTAGATTTTCCGAGAGATTTCGATCGTTATTTTTGGACAGAGCATTTCCAGGAATTATGAAAACCGAATCCGTGCTTTTATGAATATCTTGAGAATATTTTTGGTTTTGGAAATTCCTTGGTGTCCAAACTTCCTTGTCTATAAATACACGAAGTTTTCCTTTCTAGCAAACTAATCCTTCGTAACAACATATTTACTCTTTTGTTGTTGTTACTGGTGTAGCCGCCTATTCGGAGAGGAGAGTAACCTAATTAGGCAAAATCTCTTACGGCCGCTCAGTTTAAAGTCTTCTTTGGGATTGAGAAGCTCTACCGCGACCCGTTGGTGGGAAACTAGATAATTGCGGTTTATCTTTCTTTTCGATTGATTTGATTGACTAATGGTGGTTGAAATCTGATTGCACCTAGTTTGTTTATTCTTGAGAATCTTCTCTTCTAATATAAGATTCACTTAAACTAGTTCAGAGTTTCGACGAGTGGGATATTTAGACTGCATTTGTTAGTTCTAAAGATGATCTTGTGATAATCCATTGTTAATGAGACTCAGTTACGTGCGTGATTGATCACAATAGATTCAAGTGATTGTGTGCGGAGTTTTTATTGAAGATTTAAGAAGATTTGAAGACAAAGAAGATATTGAAGATCTGACTTGGGTTTTATAATCTTTGGTGTGCACAATACTTATTTCGGTAAAAGAGGATCCAATTAATAATAGGTTTATCCTTGTGGTAGATTGGATTGATTAATTGAGTAGATCGGCATCAATACGTTTCCTTGTGATTAAAGGTATTGATTGGCTTAATCTTAAATGATTACCTTTGGGTGATTAAACATAAGATAGATCTAAGGACCCGACGAAGGAGTTTATGTTAAGATAAACAGAAGAGCCTTTGTCCGACTCATATTGGTTGAATAGAGTTGATACCAAACAGATTTGTTGTTCCTTTACTGTTTGGAATACGAACCAAAGGAATTGTTCCAAGTACGTGACTTATTCACAAGTCGGAGGCATGGGAATACAGACGGAACTAAGTGAACTATAGGGTTAGTTACTTGGTCTCAACTATACGAAGTTAGGTGTAATTTTGTGTAGCGGCTTAATCCTGAGAGTATTCAATTCTGGACAAGGTCCCGGGGTTTTTCTGCATTTGCGGTTTCCTCGTTAACAAAATCTTGTTGTGTCATTTACTTTTATTTTCCGCATTATAATTGTTTTATTATAATTAAAGTAAATCACACAAACGTTAATTCCTATTTACTTGATAAGCAATCCTATTGTGCTTGGTTAAGTCCGAACCTTTGTATCAAGTAAACATACTTCGTTGTTGTATTGTCTCGATCTTGTATCCATAGACGATCACACGAAGTGTGAACCGATTAGTTGTATTGTCTCGACTCAGTCCATAGACAATCACTTTCGGAGAAAGGACTTATAGGTAGGAAAAGTTTTAGCTTGATGTATATTTGGGTACCCTCGCCTTTTCAATTGGTATCAGAGCAGGCAAACACGAAAAGATCTAACAATTTGTGTTTGGTGCGATCCAACCTATAAGAATGAACTCGAGTTCTCATGAATCGACTTCAATTAACGTTCCGCCAAGATTTGACGGAATAAACTATCTATGGTGGAAATCTGCTATGAGATCTTTTCTTCAATCACGAGACTTTAATACTTGGCTATAAGTCGTCGATGGTTATACTCTACCAAAGAGAGAAAATTCAAAGCGAGTTTAAACGCTTAGCGAGTTTTCGAACGAAGAAAAGGCACTTGCAAAGCGAAATTCGAGATGGTTTGAATGCTATTATTCATCTTTGTAAGTCGCGACCTACAACATCATGTGTCAACATGTCAAACTTCGAAAGAAGCTTGGGATAATCTTCAGATCGTATTCGAAGGAAATTCTTCAGAGAAAGAAGCTAGACTTCAAACCCTCACTTCCGAGTAGGAAAACCTTCGAATGGATGACAACGACATTTTTGAGGAGTTTCACATTAAACTCTCTGAAATAATTAATGCCTCTTTCTCGTTAGGAAAGACTATTTCTGAAAAGGATATAGTATGCAAGATTCTCAGATCGTTGCCATCTAGATACGATTCTAAGAAGCATGCAATCGTTGAAGCTAATGATCTTTCGTCTCTATCTAGAAGTTCCTTAGTTGGAAAACTAAAGATCTTTGATCAAGATTTGTTGTCTAAACAAAAGGACAATCTGGGCTATAAAGCCATAAAAGGAGCTTCGACTCAATATTCGGAAGATTCCGATGATCAAGAAGATCTCTTTTCTGAAGATGAAGGAGAAATAAACCATCACTTGTCTCTTATTACTCAACGATTCAAAAGACTGTTGAGACATCGAAAAATAAGAGCACATGCGTCAAAAAGGAAAAGTGTTCCTCCATTTAAATGTGAAGACACCTGGGATGATGATGATGTTATTCCCCAATATTACAAGTGCAGAGGCTTTGGCCATATCTCTCCAGACTGTCCAACCAAGGACACACAATGGAAAAGAAAAGCTTATACTGCCACTCTTGATTATTGTCCTAATGAAATAAAATGTAGAGAGGTTAGTTTTGTAATACGTCGACTTAGAATTACTTAAATGGTTTACAAGTTGGGTTTTTTCTTATGTGTCAAGGGACACAAATGTTGTAACCGACAGTTTGGCTAAAGAGACAAGAGTAGTAGTGGTGAAATATTTTGGGTAATGATTCTGCTGAGTGGCTTATGACCTTCATTCATGACAAACTATGTATTTCAGTTTGATTTAGATCAATGGAATCTCCATGTTAATTTTACTTAAAAAAAAATAAATGCCAGGTTTTACTTATTGGCAAGCTGATGTACCCATATGGTTAGAATCTCTATCAAGAGAAAAACTGTGTGAACCATATTTGATTTATTAATTCTCATTTCCTATTAGAGATAAGCGAAAAAAAAAGTAGTAAAATGAAAACTCACAATGATGTAGCTGCAGGAGGTCATCCGCGTTCCTCACATGTTTGATGCATTTCAGGAAGGTCCCAGGTTTGAGTCACCGATGGCATAATACTGCAGAATTTGACATGAAAAATAGTGTTAACTTTCCCCACTTGCGACATAATCAGCCCCTATTTACTTCAGCTCCCTTAACTGATTTTTCATGAGGCTCTCTCTGATAAGCTAGCACTGCAACCTGTTCAACTACTGACGTACAGATCCATGATCAGGTGAGTAAAAAAGAAAAACTCACGGTAAAAGTTCTCATTAAATTAAATTTATACTCCGTATACTTGCTTGTTACACGGTATTACTTTCTAGTTTCTACTTGGTAGTCAAAACAGTTCCCGATCATTCCATTTTCCCATCTCCTCTTATCCCTTTTACATTGGGGGTTCGTTGTTGCTGTGGACAATCTAACGAACTAAAAGGAAGGCAACATTTCGAGGAAAAGAAAAAAAATACAACTATCAAAAATAACCTCATCGAATGAAAACCCCCCTCAAAACAGTGCTGGTTCCGTTAGGGTTTTTATCTTTATCCCCTTGGGCGGCAAATTCGTAAGTAATTCAATCTCCCAATCTCCTTCTTATCATTATCTAATCAAATCAACATTCCTTCAATTGATTTATCAACCGATGCTGTTGTTATTTTTGTTTCCATACCAATCTCGATGACTAAAATATGCTTCAAGTCAATTTGAAAAAACCCAATATTCAATTTTAGATAGATTAGGGTTTTGATTGTTTTTAATTGCTGTTATTGATGATAATATTGTTATTTGGATACAACAGGTAGAAAACAGAAGGTTGAGGTTACTGCATTTGGGGGTTCTGTTGAATTTTCTTTTATTAGGGTTCCATTTTGTCTGGGTTTGGTTTTGGTAAAGGGATAATGTGCATACTTTGTGTTATTCAGAAGTGTTCACTGAGGGTAGCAACAATGCTTCCGTGGTTTATAATTCCATTGATTGGATTATGGGCATTATCTCAGTTGTTGCCACCTGGTTTTAGATTTGAGATTACATCACCTCGTCTAGCTTGTTTAATGGTATTGTTAGTTACTCTTTTCTGGTATGAGATTTTGATGCCAAAGCTATCAGCATGGAGGACACGTAGGAGTGCGTGGCTTAGAGAGAGAAAGAGGGTTGAAGCTATTGAGTTGCAGAAGCTGAGGAAGATGGCAGTTCGACGCTGCAGGAACTGTTTGACGCCATATCGAGAGCAGAATCCAGCTGGGGGAAAGTTTATGTGCTCATATTGTGGTCATATTTCTAGAAGACCGGTTCTTGATATTCCTGGGTCTGCTGACTTAGATGTTAAGAAGTCTGGGTTTGTTGGAAAGGTCTGGTCAGAGTATGGTTGGATTTGTAGGAATTATTGGTTAGAAAATGGTAACTGGGTTCCTGGGTCTTTTGTGGCGAATAGTAGCTGGATAAAGAATGGGGGCAGACTATATAATGGTGATGATCTCTGTTTGAAAGAAAGATCAAATTCAATTGTAGTAGTTTTTCTGTGCAAGATTTTGTTCCCTATCTTTTTGAGTATAAGATGGTTGTGGAGAAAGATTTTTAGGGTATCTTCGAGTGAAGATGATTCATCAGATGCAGAGCATTCGGGGATGTCGAAAAAGGGTGAAAATGGGGTTAATATGAACGAGAGTAAAGTCGAGAAAGCTCGTAGGAAGGCTGAAGAGAAGAGACAGGCTAGGTTAGAGAGAGAGCTTCTAGAGGAGGAAGAGAGGAAACAGCGGGAAGAGGTTGCAAAACTAGTGGAAGAAAGACGGAAACTGAGGGATGAAAAGATGGAGGCAGAAAAACAGCAATTTAGAGGCTCCACAAATGACAAGGAAAAAGATAGTAAGAGAGAAGCAGAAAGGAAGCGTCACGAAAGAAGGAAGGATAAAGATAAAGGGTCTAATAAAAGTAACTCTGACTGTGAGGAGATTGACCGCAGAGCTTCCAAGGAAATGGATAGGAAACGTGATCTGGACAAGAAGAGTGAATTTGAGAGACAAGACCAACAGAAAGCCTCGACGACTCAGACATCAGAATCAAGACACAGTGTAAAAGTATCAACTGCAAATAGTATTAACAAGGGGACTGGTACTAGATATCTGGAGCGCGTAAAGGGATCTTTAATTTCTTCATCTAGAGCTTTTAATGGAACTAGTATCTTTGGAAAAGGCTCTCATAAGAATCAAACATCTGCAACAGCTGTTTCAAAAGCAAACAAGCCTACTGGCTCTATAGATCATGCCCATGGTTCTGGGAACCAGAGGCATATGCATAGTAGTGTACATGCACCTGTAGTAGTTACTTCAAATGAAGATATTAAGGCCACTGAAGCAAGTTGTCAACGACCGGTAAGTTGTTGTTACTATCATATATCTTTTATCATTATTATAGTTTGTGTGAAATTCTCTTGCAATGGTAAAAACAAAATCATTGAGCAAATTCTGGATTAATCACACGAAAGTAGTTGAGCAGCTTACTAATCTGGGCAATTCAACGACTGGCCACTCCTTAGATTACAGAATCAATGACCGAAAACATCTTGATTTATGCCTAGCCTCTAATTTTTAAGGTTGATTGTTTTGATAGACTATTTACCAAGAACTGCTCTTTCAGGGATAATGAGCTATCCTATAGTTGCTGTGTCCCCTCATAATTTCAGACATGTTTCTCACATCTCTTTTGCATATTTTGACTGGTCATTTTACAGGGTGGTACGCAGATGCAGTCACAGACCATAAAAAAGTCATGGCAGCAATTATTCACTCGTGCTCCAGGCATGTCTAGTGTTAGTCCTCAAGCAGAAGTTCAAGGGCAAAATTTTCCTAGTCAGGCACCGCAAAGACATCCTTTAGAGAATCAGCCTGGTCTGAGCCTACCGTTACCTTCACCCATGTCTACATTTCCAAATGGTTTTAGAAGTATTAATTCATATTCTTCTTCAGCAGCTAAACCAACATTTCCTCTTGTCAGAGAATCACCTTACAGACTGGCACAAGAGGAGCCGGAAATTTTTGAAGACCCTTGTTATGTTCCTGATCCAGTGGCTTTACTTGGTCCAGTTTCAGAATCACTTGATAATTTTTCGTATGACTTTGGAACAGGGTTCATGAGAAATAGTCTGCCTCAAAAATCTCTGCCTTTACAGCATGCATCTGCATCCATGGAAGTTCATAAGCCCTCTCCAATCGAGTCCCCTATGTCACGACTACGAGTCATAGAAGAGAGGCATATGAACACTAACCCATCCCCCTGCAGTCCAAAAACCCCGGAGCAAAATTCTTCACCTCGTAGTGAATCAAATGGAGGAACATGGCAGATGTGGGGCACATCACCACTTGGTCAGGAGGGTCTTGGTTTTGTAGGTGGGCAGACCAGTTGGCTTCTTCCCATAGGGCAGAATTCCAAGGAGATGACATCAAAGTTTGCGGTGGACAACCAAGTCCCTCTTGGGAATCAGTCTCAGCAAAGTGTTCAACCTGGTAATTTCTTAAATTGTGGGACATTTAGTCCTCCTTGCTCTAGTTTGTACGAGAATGATCCGTGGTTACCGAACCCTGTCTCCCCACCACTATTGGGTGTTAGAGAACACTATTCGGCTCCAGTTTCTCCTCGGCTAAATCTTTCTCAGAGTGAGGTGACTTATGGGAGTCCAAGTAGATCAGCCACCAGACTGCCATTCAAACCATCTCCTGTCATTCGCTGGCCCAAGTGAGTACTGATTATTTGTTTCTTTAATTTCCAGTAGTATCTGCCATCAGTAAATGTATGTTGTTTTATTTGGGAATATGAGGAAGGTTCTTGTGTTCTGGATTATATCGTTTGATATGGAATTATTCTGATGAGAATATCTCTTGTTACTGGAAATTCAGACTCAATGGTGTCTGTTGTTTATGCATATCAACTCAACCACAAAAATCTTGAAAACTTGTTGATTTACTTGGGTTCATTGTGCCGATGGTTTGTACTGTGCAAATACCAAAATTATACTGCCATCTAGGATAGTCTGGTCCTGAGGAGAAAAAGAAAAAGAAAGCGAGAGTGAAGTATAGCGAGATATAGCTATCGGCCACCCATATTCTCCATAAGTTAGTTTCCTTTATTCTGTAGATTGGAGATTATTATCCTAATCTCCTGTAATAGGATATTGAAGAATGAATTCCCGTGCTTGAACCTTGCAGCCTGGTTCAGGACAGACTGATTCGTTCTTAAGGTTTTCTGTTCTTTCATTCGGCATCTCGAATTGTCTGTACAGAAGATTTTGGTTCTTTTACTTCAGGATGTGTACGAGTATCCTGATCCTTTGCTAAAATGAAATTAGGCGAGATAACTATCAGATGATGAAATGACACATTATGGAAGACAATCATTGTGACCGTAACTAGATTTGACTAACTATTCAGATATGAAAAACATAAAAATTTACTGCTTCACAAGTTAATTGTGTATTTTTTTATTGGTTTGTGCTGTTCGTAGGGTTTAATTGTGTATTTTTATTTCTATGTTGGCATACCTTTTATAGAAAACTTGAAGTTAATTGAAGACGGTAATTTCTGATTTGTCTTCTTTGGTGGGTCCATGGGTGTGGAGCAGTATAGAACTTCTTGAATTTTATGCATTTCAAGTTCTGAATATGTTTTTCTTCTAGGACTCACTTTCCTGAGCAGAAATCACTTCCTTGTATTTATAGGACTGATAAGTATTGGGGATACGCATACTCGAGTAAGAACTGAATAGATGGAGTGGTATATGGGTTGGAAAAAATCCTTCATTGTCAGGCACATGATAATGATTTGGTGTGCTTAAATTTTCTTCTAGGGCTCCCTTTCCTGATGAGAATCACTTCCGTACTTGTATTTATAGTTGCCTGATAAGTATTGCGGATGCTCATACTCGAGTCAGAATTGAATAGGAGTGGTATATGGGTTGGAAAAAATCCTTCATTGTCAGGCACATGATAATAATTTAGTGTGCTTAAATATAAATTTGCGTAGTTGAGAGTGGGTACCCCTAAATAAGTGTCCAATTTCTTTTTGTTATTAAGGTGTTTGCAGTTTTCAGTTTAAAATCTTACTTTGACACTTATATTTGAAAGTAAAATTTGAGATGTCATATTGGGGAATGTTTATATGTCTTCTAGTGGTCATATTGGTATTTGCTATTCCATGATTATTCGGAAGCATGATCCTTCTAAATTCAAGTAGTGGACAAAGGAGCTATTGATACAATATAAATGATCAAGCGAACATTGTAGACTTGTAGCAGAAAAAGCCAATAATTTTTTTTATAGCTAAAGCCTTAAACTTGTTGTCTTCTTCTTTCTTCTTTGGTACATCAAATAAGTTCCTCCAGAAGAAATTATATTGCTTACACTGTGCTTTTTTTTTACTGATTTAATCTTGTAGGGAGGACTCTGTTGTGCATGGGTCAGAGGAAGGCATCGCAGTCCCGACCCCAGGAAGGCCTCATATTGGGGGTCTATATTCAACCTCAGACACACAGTCGGTGTGGTCATTTGACTGAATAAGCACAATAGAGAGAAAGAAAAGAGCAGTGGGTATTTTTAAACTCCACATGTTCCCCATCAAAGTGAGCAACCTTAGTCGAGAACTTTTGAAAAGTTTAATCGACAGTGTTCACTTTGGCAAACATAGATATTAGATAGATAGGTCAACGGGCATCATAGAGAGATGGCTTGCGAGCGTTTGGGCATCCTTTACAGGTAACTGATTGTACCTGTCAGACACATTGATGGGTTGTTTTCCTGATAAATATTACTTTCTTCAGGCAATGTAAGATGCGCAGTACTATTACCATCTTTTGAAATCCAACTTCTTTTCATGTATTCAGTATATAAACACATCACACCTGGCTACTTTTTGTTGTTTAAGTATACTAGTTTCAGTAAAAATTGAAGTTATATTTTCTCTTTAGTGAAAAGCTTGGGATGATGATTTCAATATCATCTCATCTTGGTGTTTATAACTTCATACCTCCTCTGGCTTTGGTACGCACCAGTTGAATATGCATCTGAAGTGTGCCTAGTTGGTGTTGGTGTGCCACCAGTCCAATGCAGGTTGAAAAATACAGATGCCAACGTATAACATGATTTGTCAACAGTCCATATTTTTCACCATATCCTCCTAATTGAAGCACCATTGCTGCCATAACCATTTAACCCCATTGTCTAGTTCCATAACGCCTCTGCATCTTACGCTAATCTCGATCATCTTCATTTCGCTCAGCAAATATCCAGTTCTATAAACAACCACTTTTTTTTTTCTTTCTTTGAGACTCTTCCAAGATCATTTTACTATATTTTGGGAAAGTGTATTTTCTTCGAAACTAATCAAATTCCATATCAGGTGGACAATCGGAAGCCGTTCAGAGGTGTGTGTCAGGCATTTAATTTACCAAACTAAATTTTGGCAATTTTGACTTCTAAAGAGTAAAATTCAGTTTTTACAAGAAGCACTTCTAAGAAGTCTTTTCGCATCCAAACACAATGCAAAAACTCTTCTTATTCCAAAATTCATTTCTTCCTTTCTTGAAATATCGGCGTAGGGTTTAACAGAGGGTTAAGCAATGGGCTGAATAGTTGCTTATTCTGTGAATACGATCGTTCCATTTACGTGCGGGCTTTTGCATCTCAGACTAGGGTTTATTGATTTATTCTTCGTTTCGCGATTCTCATTTCGTTTTGAAGATTTTAAAGGGGGAGAGTTATACAATGTCTGAAGAACCAAGATCAAAGCACAAAAAGCTCGATAGAAAAGTGAAAGTTGCAGTTGGGAAATCAAAAGTATCTAACAGAGGATTTGAAGGGACTGGAAATCCTAAAAAGAGGAATGAAAACAGTAAATCTGAGAGGGACCGGAATTCTTCTTATTCTGATGCTCAAGTGAACGGAAATAGTGAAAACAAGTATTCTAGGTCAAATTCCAGAGATACAAACTTCGTGCGACTTACGACTGAGAAACCCGGGTTTAATTCGAAGAGAGTGTATGGCGATAGAGATAACAATGAAGAAGGGAATAGGAATAAATCATTTACGCCCAGAAAAGGCTGGAAGAAATTTAATGATGATGAAATGTATGATAGGAAGAAATTGTATGATAAGAAAACCAGTGAAAGAAAAGAATTTGGGCAGGGTGGTAATACAAGTAGAGATGGAAATGGGGATTCGAAATTTGGTGGTAGAAGTTCTTCTACTAGAGTTGAAGGTCGATTTAGAAATGAAGAGGGTTCGGATAATAAGAGAAATAGAGAGTTTAGATCTTCAAGAGGTGATGTTGGAAGGGACAACTCGAGTTTTGATGGGAACCGGTCGAATTGTAGAGTTGAGAGTAAGTTTAGAAATGATGATGGGAATGACAATAGATCGAGGCCAAGAGAGAAGCCAGCATTTAAAAGGGTTGCTGTCGGAGCTGAATTTGGTGGTAGAAGTTCTCCTAGTAGAGTGGAAGGTCGATTTAGAAATGAGGAGGATTCAGATGGTAATAAAAGAGAGTTTAGATCCTCAAGAGGCGATGTTGGAAGGGAGAATTCGAGTTTTGGTGGGAAACGTTCGAGCCGTAGAGATGAAAGTAAACTTAGAAATGATGATGTGAATGATAATAAATGGAGGTCAAGAGAGAAGCCAACATTTAAGCGGGTAGCTACCAGAGCTGAAGGTGGGAAAGACGGGTTTAAGAATAAAAAATCTGACTTGGCTGCGCAAGTGATTGAGAAGTATGGTAATAAGCAGCAAGCTGAGGCTGCTGAGAGTCTTCAAAAGGCTGAAAAGAGATTTTTACGATACAAGAAAGATAAGGAGAACGCGGCTGAGGCGAGGGTTGTGAAGCCAAAGAAAAAAAAGATGGGCATCCATTCACTTGATATTTCAAATAAGCGTACTGATGATAGTGTTTCTGCTGATGGTTAGCACTCTTCTTTTGTTTTTCTTTTGATCGATTTAGCTCTCTTCTTTATATTAGTAGTTTACATATGGTTCTTGACATTTTTTGTGCTTATAAAGCCTCATAGCTGTATCTCTAGAGAATACATTTGTGGTTTTTACATTCGGGATTTGGTCATGCTTTAGGTATCTGACAGAGTCCATGAAACCAGGCCAGTTACATATAGAATCTTTGAGCTTTGAAGACCATAAATTTATTAGCTCAGTTAGGTTTTTTGCTGTCTAGCTGGAATACATTTGTTCTTTGTGGATAGTTTGGACTTTGGACTTTCGATGAAGTACATACAGTTCCTCTCTAAACATGTGCTTATCAGACTGGGTTTTATGTTCTAACATTTAAATATAACATATTGTCTGCTGACTCCCATCATACTTCCTTATCACCCTCCTTCGCATTCTTTCCAGGTGATACAGTGGAGAAGAAAGTTGATGTACAAAAAGACGTTGAATTATCACAAAATGCACAGTTCCGTGCAATACAACCCAGCCCCTCCATCCTTAAATTTGTGGAAGATAATGTAATCTAGCTTAGCAAGACCTTCAAACATCTCCAGCTTCCTTTATTATATACCTTTCATGATATGATACTAACACTCTAATAATGTTCTTGAACCTGTTGACAGTTCTTGGGCCGTAGAAGGTTGGTTGAATTTCAGAGAGCAGGATACAACATTGAACTCCCTGCTCCTCTAGATAATGTGCCGTTTTCTACAAGTACTGAAAGAGAACGAATTGAAGAATCTGTAAGTTTAAGTTCCATCTGGGCTGAAAACTTCTTTCATTCCTTTATTATATTGATTAAGTAAGGTAAGAGTTATTCATAGTGTTAGATTGCATTTGTGTTGAGTCTTTTAATCCTGCATCTCGGGATAATTTTGCATCACTCATTTGTCGACATGCTAATTTTGGAGTTCCAAGCATCCCAAGGATAATCACCAGCATTCGAAATTTGAACAAACTAAAGATCCCTTTTTTTTTTTTGGGGTTCTGCCTCATATATAGATTGTATCATTTTTACATGGATTAGAGGCTGTGGATCTCAGAATACTTGTGTAACTTGCTGAATGTCATTTCAACTTGCCTAGATGACTTATCTATTACTAACTGCTAACTCATTCCTTTTCTTCTCATCAAGTCAAAGTTTCTCCTTGTCTCTCAAAAATCTGTAGGTTTGAACTTGCCATATTGGTTTCATCCTTATTAGTTTCTAGGTGCTTCTCCACCGCCACTTGTGCACCCTGACATAAGAAGCTTGCCAACCTTTCAACATCCTGGTCCTTGTCATGGGAAATACCGCACACAACTTTTCCTCACTTAAAGTTGCACAATCATGCGATATTTCGTAGTGGATAGATCTAGTTTATAGATGTATGTTTGATTTATTAACTTAATCTGATGACAATGTAACAAGTATTTTTCATGTCGTTGTTTGTCCCCTTTCTTGTTGTTACTGTCAGAATACTAACTATCTCACAGGCATTTAGGAATAAATTGGATTTCTTTGCTGCTGCAAAGGTGTCTTCTTCATTTCCACCTGTTGACCTTCCAGAGATTGCATTCGCTGGTAAATTTCTGACA
The DNA here is from genome assembly GCA_023531295.1 of Papaver armeniacum. NCBI lineage: Eukaryota > Viridiplantae > Streptophyta > Magnoliopsida > Ranunculales > Papaveraceae > Papaver > Papaver armeniacum. The sequence goes on from JAJJWW010000895.1 coordinate 64,176, forward strand.
TTGACTGTCTTTTTTTTCCTGTTCAAATTTGTTGTCCTTGAGCTTTTGCTTATCATAAGTGTTGGCAATTTATTCTGATATAGAAAAACCGTCAGTAAAAAAATTGAAAGGCCTCGTGTTTCCTTAGGAAAGGGCGAGAGCAGTACCAAGATGGATGATGACTGCTTTGGAAGTCCTCCTATTTCCTTTCTAGCCTACCCCAACTTGTTTGGGACTAAGGCTTATAATAAGAAGATAACATGAGTCCTGAGAATTTTGCAAAATTAGCTAATGCCTTTCCAAACAGAACTTTGAAGCAACTTTTCGTCGTTTTATTTCTGCTATGAGTAAGCCTAGGTTCGTTTAAAATCAAATCATTAATACGTGTACAAGATACGTCGTCAATTCATGGAAACTTCACTTTCTCAAATCATCAGACAAGGAAAGTTATCTTCGATGATGTTGGTAAACTTTCAGTAACGGATGGGGTAGATTTGTTAAACATCAGAGTTCTGCACTTCCCTTTCTGGTTTTGTTGAGGCAGGACAGCTTGATGGAACTCTTATATTCTGTGTTGCAACGATACGGATACGGCATCGGATACAAGATACCAATACGCTACTATGATACACCAACTTGAAAAACTAAAATACGGCGCTACGGCATACTCAATATTGATCAGTAGTTTAACATAAATATATTATATAGAAGATAGAAACTTAACAAAATACATACATGTATTTGCATGATTGAAATATAAAATGTATGATTAACCTCACTGGAGAGAGAAAAAGTCTGGACAAGAAGGAAAAAAGTCTAGAGCAAGATCAGTGGACAGATTTGGAACTAATATTTTGTCACTATAGTTAAAACTTCTCATAGAATCTAGTAAAATATCTAAATTTTCTAATATTTAGTCAAAGTTTTCTAACTGAGTTGTATCTTGAAGTATTGGGAGTATTAGTACGCGTATCCGTGTAAATACGTATCGATACGGCTGAATTTTTTTTTAGGTGTATCGTTGTAACACAGCTTATATTGGTTTTGGGACACTTAAATTCTGCTAGATGAGATAGATTGCTTCCTTCACTTAGTTTACCTCTATGTATCTGGATAGATTAGGGAGGTCAAATGTTCACTTAGTTCATTTCTTACAAAAAATTTCTGTATCTTCTATAACCGCCAAGATGTTGACAGAAGTTTGATCTATTTATCTGGATATATTAGGAAGGTCAAATGTTGGGAAATCATCGTTACTTAACGCACTTACAAGACAGTGGGGAGTGGTGCGAACGTCTGATAAGCCCGGGCATACTCAGGTACACCCTTCCCCAGGTCCCAGCTTTACAGAAAAAAACATATTGTTGTTTACCTACATCTTAATTACTAATGTTATTTCTGCAGACAATAAACTTCTTCAACCTCGGAAAAAAGCTGTCCTTGGTTGATTTACCTGGATATGGTTTTGCTTATGCAAAAGAAGAAGTTAAGGATGCGTGGGAGGAGCTTGTTAGTATTTTCGAAGCGGGTCTCCAAATGTCTTTATATGAAGTTTTATGCTCATCAATAAACACAAGGGCATGTTACGATTACTAAAACGACTATGTACATTCTTTTTTCCTTTTGCAGGTACAGGAGTACGTATCTACCCGAGTTGGTTTGAAGCGTGTATGCCTTCTTATTGACACTAAGTGGGGTATGAAGCCAAGGGATCACGAGCTTATTGATTTGATGGAAAGGTACAGCTTCATATATTGTCTAGTCACACCAACAATGGTGAAATTTAGGAGCCCTTTTTTCTTTTATTCCACCGACTAGTCACTCCATGTGGCATAATCTAGCATTACATTTTGAGATATAGATATGAGAAAAAAGAATTTTGGGTCACAACACCGCAACAGACTATTAAGTGAAGTGTTATGACTTATTGGAATTAAGCTTCATATCTTATGTTCCTGGTTTCAATAATCTGATTTGATTTTGTTATATTTTTCGCAGATCGGAAACAAATTACCAAATTGTATTGACCAAGACTGACGTGGTTTTCCCGATTGATGTTGCACGCCGTGCCATGCAGATTGAGAATGTGAGTTTATTGTACAAATGTCTGTTATTTTTGTGATTTATTTTTATGGACTTGGGGGTTAACGCGTTCCTCCAGAAACCGATGAATGACCTTATCGAGTTTTTTTGTGTGTTTCCTTTTTCTTTGTGGCAGACTCTCAAGTCAAACAAGTCACTGGTTCAACCTGTGGTATGAGTTCTTATGCTTTTTATTTCCATCAGTTGTTGAATGTTCTCGAACATACAGAAAAGCTGATTCTTATATCCTTGTGCTTTTTGTTTACAGATGATGGTAAGTTCTCAGACTGGGGCAGGAATCCGATGCTTAAGAACTGTCCTTTCCAAGCTCAGCCGAATGCCCAAGCTATAAAATGTTTTAGATATATTCATTCAGTTGTCTACGTTGGTGTCATAAATGCTGGGTCAAGTGATTGCCCCTGGCTATGGAATATGGTATTCAGTTTTCTCACATTAATAATATCAGTCTCCATTTTTCATTATCGATATCCTGTTTTACTACTTTGGAAAGGCTTAACCGAAAAGTTATCTACACATTGTCAATGTTCAAGTTCGTAAATGAAACTAGGAGGTTTGGACTGGAGAGCACAAGTTGCATTTGCAATGGTTTTAAGTGCCAATGCGGCAATGCCCAACGCAGTGGCTGCTTGATTAGCTCTTCTGGGTACATGATTAAAAACAAAGGATTCCTGTTGGGCGGCTGGCTGGACTTGGCAGACTGCCTTATGCTCGGCTTTGGAGTTTGGAGGCCATTGTTAGTGAGTGGAATAAAATCCTTTATATTAGTCCACCTTGGTTCTTCGGAGCGAATATAGAATATGTCGTATAGTGTTTAACTGGTGGTGGATTAGTTGGGGAGGGAAAACGTGGTGGGTTGTTAGTTGAAATCCAAATCACCTACCACAAAATACAGCCCCCTAATCACGATAGGATTTTTAATTTTTATTTGCAGATTTTGATTGGTTTTGACTTTGTACTTCACAAGTGAAGTAAAAGTCTTATAATGCAACTATGCGAGACAACGAGGGCAACATTACGGATCGAACAAGGACCGAGTCTATAATAGTTGCGAGTGACATCTTGAGAAAAAGAAGGTTGTGGCAATTACACATGGATAACGTTTCAAATTTTGATCGTCCTTTGATCAAGCCATAGAATTTCTACATTAAGTACTGTAGGAGTTTTATTGTAACCCTTATCCGCTAAGGATGTTCTATCTATCATCTATGTGACATGAACCCTAAATGAAAGTAGTTTACCTGTCTTTCTCTAACTTGCATTATAAATTTCCTCTCTTTTGAATTTAAGTCCACAAAGTCCCTTACATCAATTCAGAATACTGTCTACCAACTATTCTTTGTCTAAGATCCATAATAATTCCAGATAGGGACATGTTTTTCTCTCTGTAATATTGGGTACCACTAATCCATTATCAAATGATATTCACTGGTTCCAGTAAAAACATCCATCCTAATCACCACTATAACGAAATTTTATTATCCTGTTAAAGATTGTGGGATCCAGCTAATTATTAATTATGGTTTTAGATTAATTAAAATGATGCGTGTGTCCGCAGCAAGCAAAAAGTATTTGTTCTCTTCTACTAGCAGCCCCGTCGGAGTACTATATTTTCCCATCCATCAATCAAGCAAAACCTCATCACTTAATCTCAGGCGACGAATTAGCCTTTGGTTCAGTTGTGGTGCCACTAGCTAATTAATAAGCTATTTTTGAGTTCCATTCATTAATCTCGGTGTTCCAACGTACATCCTGTATCCGACGCTTATTTAACGTGGCACGGCACCAATACTGATGTGCCGGTAATTCACCGAGATAAATGCAACACATAAGAAAACATCATCAGATTACATTAAACTCTAATCATTAGATCAAAGTTGATCAAACTTTGTCAACGGTATTTGATGTGTAAGATAAACGAAACACGGTTATGACCTATTCATAAAAAATACATTATTCTGGAGTCAAATAATGCCGTCGTCCTAGTACTCCATTTTCTCTTTCTCTAAATAACCCCAACTTTTTCCATTTTGTGTCCAAGCTCCGAAGAAGAAAATACCAACCCCAACCAATTAACTCAACCACCACCACCACTCTCAGAAAAAAGGAGCCTCCCATCTTCTTCTTCACCATTTTTCTCCCAGAAAAATTTGTGAAGAAACTCAAAAATGTGCCCACTTAGGATCATATTGATTTTTCTGTCCGCAACACTAGCTGGATTTTTTGTTTTGAGAAACTTAAAAAACACCCCTATAGATTTTGAAGAAACTTACAATAATGTGGACGAGGATGAATCAGAATTAGAATCATCATCTTCTGTACCTCGATCAAAGAAGGTTTGTCAAAAAGGGTTCACTTTTACAATTTTAAGTTTAGGGTTTTTGAATTTCTCTTCTAATTGTTTGATTTTTGTTTTGGGTTTTGAAGGTTTTGTCTGCAATTGGTTCTGGGTTTTGGACATGTGTTGATATGGCAAGTGGAAGATATTTGTGGAGGCATTTAGGGCCATCATCTAAACAGTCGTGATCATCTTCTTGTTTAGGTCTGTTTCCTGGCTTTTTTTTTGGGTGTGTGTTTGTGATGATGATGATTAATAGTAAACTCTTTTGTAAAAAAAAAAAAATTAGGGAAAAACTTAATGAATGGGGGAATTTGGGTTAATCTGTGTCTCTGGATCACATGGATTTTTCTGTAATGGTGGTGGTTTCTTGTCTGTGTGATAACAAATTCTTCCAGTAACATCTTGGAAATTTTACATGAAAAAAAGTATGATCCTTTATATTTGTCTCCGTTTATACTGAGCTTGTTCTTGTTTGGCGCTACAATTTCGTAGTTTTACTGGAATAGTTGAAGAACTCTTAACAAAGTTGTGAAATATTTGGGGGAGGAAGTTCTGGTTGAGCTATGATTATAACCCTTACTGAATGCGGTAGTCCTAGTTAACTTAAGTATGATTTGTGAAGGGAAAAGTTCGAGTTCTTTTAGTATGAGATTGAATTGAGGGGTAGTGTCAAGCAGCAAAGCAGATTAGGCAAGACTTTAACGGGCATTAAGGCTGTTATGGGCAATAATGGTCGATTGGGAGATGCTGCAATGCTTGTGATATGCTGTAATTCTACAATCCTTAGATGGGATTTCTGTCCCAGTGTATAGCTTCAGCTTCTGTTCATGTCCTATTATTTTTCCTGCAGTTTTTTATGCATGTGTTTTATACAATCTGGAAGCTGTTTGCCTTTCCAGTATTTCAATTAGACTTCAGTATTTCTTAATGTCATTATATTGCAAGCTTCAGCTTCTGTTCGTGTCTCTATGACTTTACCCTTTTTCATTTTCCTGCAATTTTTCGTCTGTGCTTTTAACAGTCATATAAACTGTTTATCTATCCAGGATTTTAATTAAACTTCAGTATTTCCTGATGTTGTTAAACCCCTGCAATTGGCTTGAGCTTCAGCTTCTGTACATGTCTCTATGACTTGATTTTTTTTTCTGCAGTTTTTTTATCTGTGCGTATACAATCTGGAAACAGTTTACGTTTCCAGGATTTCTGTTAGACTATAATATATCCGTAATGTCATTAAATCCCTGAAATTTGTTAACAAACATCATGGTAATGCGGTTATGGTTTATTACAGACCTGAGAAATGGATTGTTTAGGTGTTTGTAAGTATATTTCTTGAAGAAGAAATATTCAGCTCTTGTGAGAAGTTAGGTAGGTTTGGTATGAGGACTTATCCTAGTCACTTGTGGAATGAAGCGCCTAACATGCATTTCTTTTGCAGTACTAACTGCATATCTTTAAGTGTTGAATGACTTATCTGATCAATAGAGAGCAAACAAGCTGTATCTCTATCCTATGGCTATAATGGATAGTAACCTCACATACAGATCCTGATTTCTTTGTGAACCATGGTACATGTTATGGCAGAAAGAACATTAGGTAAAAAAAGGAAGCTAGGCAGTTGCGAAAAGAACCACATCCTGAAATGTGAGTCTGGGAGATTTTCTGGAACTGCATAATATAACCTCTTTGGTCATTTTACTTCTGGTCTCATTGCTCAAGTCCTTGTAGCTCCTATGACCACGATAAGTAAAAATTGCATGATTTAGACATCTCTCACCCAATGTATCATAATTTTTATGCATCTTACACAGTTTTCGTGTGTTTGGTTAGTTCTTGAAATGTCTCTGCCAGGTGTGTTTTTATTTTGAACCAAAAACCATATTGTGATTCTAGATAAGTCCTGCAGGTATCCAGGGAGATATATTCCCCCCCTTTATGAATAATCTTTCCCCCCGCGGGTTTTCTAACTACCGCCAGGAACCAACCACAACCACATTGACTCGGTCCTTCTATCATGGCCTCCATTACATTTGCTAGGAATAAAAATCGTGCAGCACATGAAAACAGAATCACCTAGAAATGCATTGTATTCTATCTCATTTGCAGCCACCGTGGACATTGACTTGGCCACTCCATCATACTTGTTCTTTTCCTCGAATTAAACTATAGAATAGACTCGAAGTCAGAACCATTTTACTGATTAGTTTATAGAATCGGAATTCAGAACCTAATACTGTCAAAGCGGGGCATCTGATCAGTTATCGGTATGGTAAATTGGTATGCAAAATTACCGCATACTTGCCCACGGGTCCAGACATGATTTTTTTTTTTTTTTTCCGGTTAATTTCAGATTTGGAGGGGATTGTGCACATTTCTTCTGAGACCCAAATGTTTTCTCCTTGAACACTATACTAAAAAGTAGAACTTTCCTAGAGGCAATCGATGGCAATTAATAATTGCAGTAAAAAAGCAAAAATGCTTGGCAAACCGCCTAAAAAAACTTCCCCAAAACAACTCCCTCACGTGCAAAGATTGTAGGTGGGTCTCATGGAATTCAGGCGGGACCCACCACTTTCCTATGGGTTCATCGCAGCCCTTAGAGCAATTCCTATGGCCAAGATTGTGAAATCGTAAATCGAAACGTGAATCGCTTATCAATTTTTGTGAATCGAATCGTATATTGAAGCGTAAATCGTAGATTCATGGTCAATCATTAGGTTGTTATATTTTTATTTATACTAAAGATACATAAAAGATATAGGAACGTATATGTAAATAGAGTTGACTTATTTGATGAAAATCATTTAATAAAATAAGAATTCATCTTTATCATCAAATAATCCGTGGCGCAGTGGTTTGGTACGAGACATGTAGGCCTCAGAACAAAGGTTCGAAACTCTCACCAGCTTTTAGTTTTTTCAATTTAGTAAAATTTGACCGGTCAAAAGTCAAAAATCGCATCTGGTGAGGAATCTTCCACGATTTAATGGAGATTCGTTTCACAGAAGCGATTTGAAGCGAAATGAAGTGATTTGAAGCGTGAATCGGACGATTTTAAAATGTTCAAATGCATTTGTTTGTTGAGCCACGTGGATGGTCAAACATGATTCTCCACTATGGAAAACCAGTGAGCGACCGACCAGTAAACGCGCGACATATATAATGACGCGGGCGATCGCCAGCCAAGCGTTGGAGTTTTGGGCGATGGCGCCAATGACAGGCGCCGAACGCTTGACGTTTTGCATAAAATCGCCAACGACAACGGCGGAGTTTCCCAACGGCTATCGGAGGCGGCTAGTTCCCACTTCTATAAATAGGCTCGAATTTGATCTCACAAATGCACAACAATCTTTCATCCGATCAATCTTTTCTTAATTCGATTACTCTCAATTTCCAATCATGAATTCTGATTCTTCTGAGGAGGATATGGAGATGGATGACATGTTGTATGAAGAAGATGAAGAAATGTGTATAGAGTTTTTGAACCAAATGGATGAAGATGCAGATCAAGATAGAAAAAGACGAAATTTGATCCTGCAATTACAAACCGGGATCATACCAAAGCCTTTAGAGCCAAATGAAGTTGCAACTAGAAGATGGACATGGCAGAATCGACATTTTTACCACGAAAAGATGATGCATGATTATTTTAATCATGACTGTGTCTATTCCGATGAGGATTTTCAGCGTCGATTCCGCATGGGCCGCAACTTGACGCAAAGGATTATTGCCGAGCTTTGTCGTCGGTACAACCTTTGTTTGATTATCGTATGATGCACGACATGTACGAGGCTTTAGTCCCGAACAAAAGGTCACAACGTCCCCCCGTATACTATGTTACGGGGTACCAGCGAATTCCACGGACGATTACATTCGTATTGGGAAAACAACCGCCTTTAGGTATCTCAAACTGTTTTGCGAAACAATAGTCGAGCATTTTGGTCCAACCTTTTTAAGAAAGCCTACTCAGGAAGGTGTTCAAAGAATAACTGCAAAAAACACCGAGAGGGGTTTTCCAGGAATGCTAGGTAGTCTTGACTGCATGCATTGGATGTGGCATGCGTGTTCGGTAGAATGGGAAGGCCAATATAAGGGTCATTATCCAAAACCAACTGTAATTTTAGAAGCTTCAGCTAGTTATGATTGTTGGTTTTGGATAATGACCCTTATATTGGCCTTCCCAGGTTCAAATAACGATCTCAACGTTTTATATAAGTCACCATTATTTGAAGATCTTAAGAATGGGATCGCCGCACTGTAATTTCACCATCAACGGTAATCACTACAATCGGGGTTATTATCTAGCGAGATGAGAATCTATCCAGAATGGTCAACTATGGTTCAAGCTTATAAACAGGTAGGCTTTGGTCCGACGACTTCGAAGGATATGCAGTACTTTAACACACAACAAATGGCATGCAGAAAGGATGTTGAACGCCCTTTTTTGATATTCAAGAAATGAACAAAATTATGCTGACTTGTATTATTCTGCATCATATGGTCATTGAGGAAACCAGGCATGACCCAACCTGGACTAGTTTTGAAGATGGAGATTTAACCGAGAATTTGTGGTAGAGCGTGGGCGTCCAGCAAGAGAATATAGACTTGCCACTGACAGACTCCACAATCGGGGAATCTATGCACAACTAAGACAAGATTTAACAAAGCACCTTTGGGCTTTACAAGGAGCGACGGAGACGATGCGGGAGGGCGAGGCAGGGGGAGAGGAAGAGGAAGAGGGAGAGGGAGATAATTAATAAGTTTTTTCATTTAAAAATTGTTGTTTATTTTAATTAATATATTTTTTAATTTAAAAGTTGTTTGTTAAAATTGATGCAATTATAAAAGTAAGACTGAATTCCTCTTCATGCATTATCAAGATTGAATTCCTCTTCGTTTTCTTCCGAGGCATCACCTTCGTCTGCCACATTCACAACTGAATTCACAACTGAATTCCTCTGCCTAAGGTGGCTTATTCTGATAATGTGGTCTTGAGTTTAAATTTGCCGGGTTTTAGAACTTCTGCCATTCATAATTCGACGGCTGCTCGGATTGGGAATTTATGGATTCTCTGGTTAGATGTTTTCAATGACCCTGAGGTAATTAATTCTACTCGTCAAGCTATTACTATCAAGATTGATGGGGTTTTTATTTCTTTTGTTCATGCTAGTTACTTACAAGTAACTCGTAGAGGGCTTTGGCAGCAGTTGAATCTTTTTGAAACTAGACCGTGGCTAATAATTGGCGACTTTAATTGTGTTCTTCGCAATGATGAGAAGAAAGGTGGTAATGAACCAAGGACTTCTTGTATTAATGATTTTTCGGATTGGATGGAGGACAATAATTTGTTTGAAGCAGATTCTTTGGGTAGTCGTCTTACTTGGTCTAATGGACAATCTGGTGTCCATAGAATTGTAAGTAAATTAGATCGTGCTATTCTCAATGATGCCTGGTTAACAAAGTATATGAATTGGCGGTGTAAAGCTCTTCCTAGGGAAGTTTCTGACCATTCGACTCTTTTCGGTTTTTCTTTTGTTACTCAAAGACCAAGTCGTGCCCCTTTTAGAGTTCAAAAAATGTGGTTTACACATCCAGATTTCTTACGTCTGGTTCAAGAGAATTGGAATGTGCCAGCTAATGGTTCTCCTGATTTTATTTTTCCTTTCAAGCTGAAACGTTTGAAGGAAGCTATTAAACTTTGGAATCAATCTGTTTTTGGCAATGTCAATAATAGATTGAAACAGGCTCAACTGCATATGGAGGTGGCTTTAAGGAATTCTGATGAAGATCCTTCGGATGTGGCTAAATTCAATGTAGTTAAGGAGGCAACAGTCAGGGTTCAAGATATTCGGATGCAACAAAACATTATGTTAAAGCAGAAGTCTCGCAATAAATGGTTGTTGGAGGGTTCTTGTAATTCTTCCTTTTTCCATAATAGTATTCAAACTAGGAGAAGTCATAATACTATCTCTGAACTTGTTGCGGAAGATGGTTCTATTATTTCTGATGTTGTTCAGCTGAGAAATCATGTAGTTTCTTACTATGAAACTAAGTTTAATGGCGCTGATTTACCAATTGAAGATGGGCTTTTTAATTTTGATCATCCTTCCATTTCTGCTGAGGAGAGTGGGCGTATGGATTTGGTGCCTTCTTGTGATGAGATAAAACAAGCGGTGTTTGATTTGGGGGCTGATAGTGCTCCTGGACCTGATGGTTTTTCTGGTTGTTTTTATAGGCATTGTTGGGAGATAATTCAACATGACCTGGTTAGTGCCATTGTTTCTTGCTGGCAATCTGGTATTATTCCGAATGGAATTAATTCTAGCTTGATTATCCTCCTTGCTAAGGAAAGAGGTGCAAACACTCTTCGGAAGTTTAGACCAATTGGGCTTAGCAATTTTTTCTTCAAAATTTTTACCAAAATCTTGGCAACAAGGTTGGGTACTGTTTTGGATGTCTTGGTTTCTGAGGAGCAAGTTGCTTTTATGAAGGGGAGAAATATTCATGAGAATATTAGTTTGGCTTCGGAGATGGTTAATGAGCTTCAAATTAAACGCAAGGATGGGAATTTGGGCCTAAAACTTGATATTTCTCAGGCGTTTGATACGGTGAGTTGGTCATTTGTTTTGGAGGTATTTCGCAGATATGGTTTCTCTGAAAGATGGTGTTCTTGGATTCTTCATATTCTGCAATCAGCGCGTATATCGATTTTATTCAATGGAAACCCGGAAGGTTACTTCAAGATTAATAGAGGCTTGCGACAGGGCGATCCTCTATCTCCTCTGATTTTTGTTTTGATTGAGGATGTCTTAAGTAGAAACATCACTAAGCTTTTTCAGGCGAAGCAGATGTCTTATATGGTAACGCGCAAAGGTATTTCTCCAACCCATTTATTCTTCGCTGATGATATTATGATTTTTTGCAAGGGTGATATGAAGAGTGTGAGAAATCTGGTGGATTTGTTGGGATCTTATCAACGTGCTTCGGGTCAGACTGTGTGTAGACAGAAGAGCAAGATTTATTATGGTGGTGGTTCGCTTAGTAGGCGCAGAACTATTACTGATTTTTTGGGGATGAGTTTAACCACCTTTCCCGATAGATATTTGGGAGTACAAGTTATGCCTGGTGTTGTGCGCTACAGACACATCAGTCCTACCATTGACAAGATTAAAGATCAACTCTCTTTTTACAAGGGTAAAATCTTATCTTTTCAAGATAGAGTCGTGCTTATTAAATCTGTTATATCTAGCTATTCCATTCATAATATGGCTGTTTATAAGTGGCCGAAGAAGTTTATCCAGCAGTGCGAAAGGGTGATTAGGAATTTCCTTTGGTCCGGGGATTCAAATCTGTCAAGAGCCTTTGTGGTTGGTTTTGATAAGGTGTGTAGTCCTTATAATGAAGGTGGCCTCGGTCTAGTCAAGATGGAAGTTATGAACAAAGCGTTAATCATGAAACTTTGGTGGAACATCAAAAATTCTACTAAGAAATGGGCTCGTTTTCTTGAAGCCAAATTCACGAATAGAGAAGGTGCTGTTAGAGATTACCATGTGAAATCTTCTATTTTTCCAGGGATCAAATGGGTGAATAATGTTGTTCACAATAACACTAAATTTTTGGTTGGAGACGGTAGAGCTACTTCCTTATACTTTGATATTTGGTATGGCAATAGTTGCCTTGCAGATATAATTGGTTCTAACGGTCTTGACAGAGCTGCTAGGGTGAGTGATCTAATTCAGGATGGGACTTGGGTTCTGCCGGACAATCATTTGCAAAATCTGATGCGAGCTGGAGTGGTTCATGAAAATTTGCCGAGACTAGGTAATGGGCAAGATAGGAGAGTGTGGATGCCTGATTTGAAGGGGAAGTTCTCAGTCTCTTCAGCAAGGGAGCTGGTTCGTACAAAATATCCAATTATGGATGGTGCGAAACTGATTTGGAGGGGAGCTGTTCATCCTTCTTTGGCAGCTCAGAATTGGAAATTTATGCGTGGTGCTTGTGCTACTCTTGACAAGGTACGTTGCAGGTTTAAAATTCAACTTCCTAACAGATGTTGTGTTTGCAAAAAGATGGAGGAATCTCTAGAGCATGTTCTTTGGTCGTGTGATTTTCTTTGTCAAAATTTGGAATTGGGTTTCAGGCATTTTTGCCTTGCAACCTGATGTGAATCCTATTACTTCTTTTAAAGCTGCGTCTAGAAGAAGTACTATGGTGAAAGATCTTTGGTTAGTTGCTAATTTGGTGATCCGGGCTGAACTGTGGTATAATAGAAATAAAATCACATTTGAGAAGAAGGTTATGAAGCTGGAACTTGTTTATGCGGCGTGTTTTTAAACAAATAAGTGACTATTCTTGTCGCTTGAAGGGAGATATGCATATCTTTTGTGGAAGATGTCCGTGTGCTAGACTTCTTTAGAGTGAGGCATAGGAAGGTTAAACATGTTGAACCTTTGGCTTGTTTTTGGTATCCTCCGGAATCAAATGAGCTTCTACTTTGTTGTGATGGTGCTTCGCGTGGCAACCTGTGGTCAGTTTGGAGCAGGTGTGATAGCAAGGGATGCGACTTGTGGTGTAGTAGGCGCTATGAGTATTGGTCTTGGTTTCGCTTCAAATTACTTGGCTGAATTATATGGTATCCTTTTGGGTCTTGATTGGGATGTGCAATGGGGTTATTCAAAAATTTGTGTTCGTACAGATTCTTCAAGTGTTATTCGAGCTTTGGAAGATTTCTCAGTGCCTTGGTTTACTCAACAAAGGTGGATAGAGGTTCGGAGTAGGTTTGAATCAATTCGTTTTGTTCACACCTATCGTGAAGCAAACTTTTCTGCTGATATTTTAGCGAAACATGGTAGTTTGTTGGCTAAAGGAGTGAGAATTGCCTATCTTTGGCAAGCCTGATTTTTAAGTTCAATTGAGTTACCAAATGTATCTTATTTTCGTTTTAAATAGTCTTCTTGAGTTTTTGGGGTTGCTGTGACCTCTTTTCTCATAGACTATCTTGTAAATATTCTCTTCTTTAATATAATTTTTGGACTTAACAAAAAAACATTCACAACTGGATCGGCCCGATCTTTATCGGCCTGGACTTGTTCGGCCTGGACTTGATCCATTTGCGTATTCCATGTAGCATATTGTCGTTCATTCATTTTGCCGGTGTCCATGTTGAGTAAGTTGTTTAGCTTATAATCCCTGTAGTGTTGTTCTCGCGAAAGACGAGCTTTCCGTTGATTTTATAAAGCAATGGCACGGTCCCTCACTCTATCTGCCTCCATCTGTATCTCCATTTGCTTGTGATCAGCATAGTTGAACTCGCTTGAACCTCCTTCTGCTGCTCTTTGGGCTGCATCTCTCGCTGCTTTTGCAGCTTTCACACCACCTCCTCTTCTTCTCTTGCAGTTGGTGTTAACATCTAGATTACTATTGTATTGATCCTGACTACCTGGAGTTCCATCAGGCGAGGAAGCAGGCCCTCCATTCTGAAAATCCTGCGAAATTGGACCATTTGGTGATCTTTCAGGCACTTGATGACCTTCCAGCAAGTATGGGTTAAACTTGTTAAGCACCCTCAAAATGGTGAAACAACTTTCATGTTGGAAGCTTGAACCTTTGTGGGATCTTTGCCACTCTTCCCGACATCTTCGTTCCACATCTGGTTCGCTTTCACCACTTCTTTTGTTGTTCCACATTTGAGTGATAATAGCTACATATTCACTATCGGCTGCTGCAATTGTGCAAAAACGATGACTTAACCCATCGACATCACGACCATATTTGTTACCGGTTTCTAAACAAAAATTTTGTAAAATCTTACCATAAAAAGTTTTTTTTCTTGACTACAACCATTAATATTATCTACTGTATATAATACATAATTTCTGCAAAGTGACTTGTCTTCATCCATTGTATACTTCGGACCACGAATTCTTGTGCTCCTTTGTGGTGTTTGTTGTGGTGTTTGTTGTTGTGATCGTTGTTGTGACGATGACATATTTGTTAAAGATGAAATTTTTGTGAAACTGAATTGATATGAGTAGTTTTGTTTGGAAAGAAAAAAGAAAAGTTAGAGACGGTATGGAAATTGTGTAATGTTGAGGAAGGTGTGAGTATAAGTCTCCAGATTTAACCTGAATTTATAGGGGAAGGGAAGCAGGATGGGAATACCAGTGGCGCTCATACTATGAACTCGGCGACATAACCCAAATCTCGGCACCAAGTTCAAAAACGGGCGTTTTCATGGAAAACGCGGGCGTCAGCAAGGCTGTCGCCAGAGTTATTTTATATGGCGCGCGCCATTTCAACAGACGCGCGCCTGTTGGAGTGTCTCGCTGTTCAAATGAACTAATCTGTTCATTTGAACATCCGTTTTGTTGGTTTGTTCATCCCATAGTGGGATCAAAATGAACAAACTCTAGGTTTGTTCATTCCATAGGAATTGCTCTTATGGGGTATATTGTTTTGGTGTTGTTCAAAATGGTGGTTCACCAAGAACTGTTGGTAAAAGGATGCCCTCAAAATATTAAATCTCCCTCCTATTTCATGTGGTTTGTTCGGTTAAGTTGTTACAATTTTCAATCCCTTTTTTTTTTGTGATGGAAACCACATTTCAATTCATTCAAACCAAAATAGTGATTACATGATTGCTTACAAGATTATCAAAAACACCAAAATACAAGATAATCAAAACCCATATACAAATGACGACACCAATTGCAAGTACACCGCGAAGAGAAAGAGCCATGAACCGCAAAGACGTCCAATTTTTGTAGATGTAGGATCATAATATCGCAGCATATAAGGTTCGCGAGATTAATAAACGATGGCACCGCGAGGGAGTCGCAGGGAGCTAAAATAAACGACGCGATGAATAAACGACAAACAAACCATAAGACCTGGCGAGGGTTGAGAAGTGTCGCGAGAATGAGTACTCGTGCATTTGCGACACTTCGCGAGACATTCCCGAAAATAAAGGGTAGCTTATTTTGTCATCCACTATGTATTACCCTATATAAAGGGATGAGCGCGTCTGTTGTAAGAGAGAGATCTTTTTGGAATTGTTGGGCAAGTCATTAGGAGAGAGAAAGTTTAAACATGCTTTAATTTCTAAGTGTAATTCTATCTTCCTGTGTAAACATTTCATGAATTCAATCAATAAATCTTCTTGATCTTATATCTTTCAATGGATTAATTAAGCAAAATCGAGTAAGGGGTGTAGTGTGGGAAAACCTGCTACTACATATGCGCTAGAAATTGTGCGAGAGATTGACATAGAAATTGGAAGGAATTTGGATTAACGAGAGAAAAGATTTGGAGAAGATACTCAAAAATTCATTAGAGAAGAAAAATGGCTAGAAGAAGAAACGTACAAGAGCAACCAACGATTGTAAGAAGAAGTGGGAGACTTGCTGGAGAAAGGAGGAATGAAACAGGAGAATCATCAAGAACGAATAGGAGAAATGATGGAGAAGATCAAAATCAGCTACCAACCTCCCCAGTAGCAAACGCGGCAGAGGATTATGATAGAGTAAGTGTACATACTTGGAGATCCGATTCGAAGACGAGAGAGAAGAGGAGCAAAGCGGTTGGTAAACAATGGACAAGGAGGAGGAGAAATGAATCCAGGTAACGAAGAAATTGCAGCATTAGAGGGATTGAGACAAACAATACACGAAGAGAGACGGCTAGAGGCAGAGGAACGAGCAAGCTTGACAAGACAGAATCATGAATTAAGAATGGAAAATATGAGATTGCAAAATAGGAGATCTAGAAGTAGCGTGAGATCAAGTTCAAGATCGAATAGGGAAGAAAGAAGGAGAGTTTTACCAATGAGAAAGTACCGGGGAAGAAACACAAAATCCAAGTATAGAGCATGGCGAGAGAAGAGGGGAAATAGAAGATCGTTATATTCCTCAACCTGAAAATCTTCAAAATGAGCGGAATAGGGAAAATCAAGAAAACATGCAACTCCAGGAACCGAATGACCCAGCTGCTGAAGGGAGAATAATCTTGCACGGGAGAGAAGATCTGAGAAGAAACCGAGAGATCGAGGATGACATTGAGAGACACTACATTGAACAAGCGCGACTAGCTCGCGAGAGAGAAAGGCTAAGAGAAGAAATGGAAAATCAAGAGATGGAAGAAGCAATCCGACAGAATAACCATGACAACCGCGAAAGAAGAAGGGAACAAAATCGTACCAATAGAAATATTAATGAAGAATATGAGAGGGTGCAGATGAGAGCTGCGAGACACCAAGAAGAGAGAACAACCGATATAATGGCGTGCGGATTGACGAAAGAAACGAAGAAGAACGTCGCGAGGGAAAGAAGAGGAGAAAATAACGAGCGGGGAAGGTCAAGATAGGCACGAGCGAAGAAGAAGAGAAGCAGAGTTGAAAAGACCAATAGAATCAAACTCTGAGGCAAATGAACAAATCTTAAGAGAATTAGCTGAAATGAGAGGATTACTGAATAGTAGAAGGGAAGGAGGAAGAAGACAGTTGGACGAAGCCATCGCAGAAGCTGCGAAGAATCCTTTCACGTTAGAAGTACAATTGGGAGAGATACCCCCCAAATGCAATTTGCCTACATTAGTCAGCATCTTTGACGGAACGACCTGTGCGATCCAACACATTAAAGCATATATGAGATGTATGTTGCAGTGGGAGAGTCATGACGCTATACTGTGTAAGTACTTCGCGTCAAGCTTAACGGGAGAAGCGTTAAAATGGTTTGAAGGTTTACCCAGGAACACGATCACATCGTTTAGCCATTTGCAAGCTACATTTTTGGGAGCGTATATAAGCAACAACTCCACGCGACCAGGAATTGAAGACGTATTTGGGTTAAGACAAAGGGTTGGAGAGAGCTTGAGGCAGTTGACAATAAGGTGGAGAACCATGTGCAGCGAAATGGCAGGACGAGTTGAGGAAAGATATCTCATCCTCTCATTTGTGAACGCTCTCTTCGCGACTAACTTGTTATACATCCAAATATTTAGAATCAAAAATACAATCACGATGGCAGAACTGCGAGAGTTACAGGAAGAATATATTGCCTTAGAAGAAAGACAGAATGAAATGAATTCTTATCCAGTCGCAAACACAAACTCGAATGCTGCGAACGCAAGCTTGTTACCTCAGTTCATCAATACAGTGGCGAGCACTTCGCAAGGACAAAGCGAGGAAGGTGATGAGAGACAATGGAAGATAGTAGCTATGGGAAGCCATGACCGGGAGGAATTTGAACAAGAAAGGAACTACTATAACCGCAATGACAATAATAAGATTGAGAGGCTAGACAATGTGCAAGAAACTTATGGTGGACGAAGGCAATATAACCATGGAGGCGAGAGAAGCCGAGAATAGTATGGGAACCAATCAAGATGCCTCTTTGAATGCTAGTGTGGAAAAGATCTGGGAGGCTATACTTGTGATGGAAGATGTACCGTCACCTTGGAACGCAGGGATGGAACCACCACCAGGCGACAGAAGTCATGAGTTTTGTTCTTACCATCGCTTCCATGGGCACCAAACAAACGACTGCAGAAACATAAAGAGAATCATTCTCAGGATGATTGATCAAGGGAAGCTGAATCACTTTCTAAAGGGAGAAGAAAAAGGCCAGACATTACCACCACCACCAGAGATGCACAGAACAGTGTCAGCGAAAGGAAAGGAAACATTTGTGATAGAAGTTGGGACAAAAGCTAAAAATTTGAATTGCAACTCTATTATCCACTCTTATCGCACGATCGAAGATTTTCATGATAACGTGCTCGGTAGAGTCTTTGCGAGAGATGCTAATGATAAAGAAATAATGAGCTTTGGCGAGAACGACGCCTTGATTAGAAAAGTGGCGGTGAAGACTATTTCTTTCTCTGCAGATGAAGTGCTAAAAGGAAGAGAAACACATGATAGCCCGTTGGTTGTGAAACTAGAGATTAACAAAACCGATCGACGGAGAAGATGATGGCGAAGCTTGCTTTGGGCGATCAACCGAATCCTAATCGACATAGGGAGTTCGGTGAATATTCTCTTCTACCATACTTACAAGACGATGGGAGGAAAAGATGAGGATTTGATCCCCTCTACATACAAGATATATGGCTTTAATGGCACCGCAAACAAACCAAAGGGAGAGGTTCACATGAGAATACCTCTACAAGGATTATCAACCGATATCTTATTCGTGTGGTTGACGTAGAATCTCCATATAATGCGCTGATTGGGAGGCCATGGCTTCATGAAATTTTGGGAGTCGCGTCAACATATCATCAATGTATAAAATTTCCACACCCAAATGGTATTGGTATTATACGGGGAGATTGGAAGGAGTCACAAAGCAATGTCATGAGGTCGATGTAGAAAGGCACGAAGAAAGAAATGCCAAAAGAAAAGGTTGGAAACAACATGTGAGAGATGAGCGAGAGAAAGGAAAAATTGATGGTGGATGCCATAGAAGTAAGGACTGAACATATCTCGCGAGGTGAGTGCCTAGAGACAAAGCGAATATTATGGTAATAAAGAAGCAAAGGATATGAGGAACAAAAGGCATAAGAAGTGAATAATCAACAAAAACAGGAGAAAAAGTAGCAATTGAAGTAATGATGTGCGAGAATCTAGAGATGAGAGTATATGGGAATTCGGTTAAGAAAGAAAAATGAAAATACGGAATTGTGCGAATACTTCGCAAACAAGTATCAGCAAATAATGAAACATGAATGATTGAATGATTTAACAAATATGAATGAGTAAAAGAATGGGACGAACCTTTATGGCGTACACCCTAGTTCGCGAATAACATTTCGTAAGAGGCAAATGTAAGACCTAAAGTGCGTTATATAAGGGGGTATCTCTCGACATGGCTCGGGGAAGGTTACACCGCTCCCGAAGCCCGAGTCATGGAAATTTGGGGCCCATGAAAGCCTATCAGGAAGAGGTACCTTGGATTCCCAACTATATATGTAGGTTATACCCTGGTTGGGCGACCGAGGGTCTCTTCTTAGGAGTCAGTGTGTGCTCAAGGCGCCGAGGTACACGGTTGAGCCGGAGTGCCGGGATGGATGAACCTACCCTGGCCATTCTTGGCAAGTCTTGGCACATGTTGCACTCTTCGAAGAAAACTCCACTTAGGGTGCGGTCTCGTAACCATAAACCCTATAGGTATAAGGGATAAGAGGCTGCGAAAACAACTGGTTGTTGTTAAGACCGGATGGGAGGAGCTAGTCTTGTATGGCCGATGTTTCGCCTCCTTGAAGGGGCAAACGGGGAGATGATAAGGGCGACGCTCTCCATTAGGGGGAGTGTCAAAACAGACGCAAATGTCATGAGGCTTTGTTTTCGCAAGGAGACTTAGGCTTGTCATATTTGTGCAATGATCTGAAGAGGCAATAATACTAACGCGAGGGTAAGGCGAGATCAATGGGTCTTTACACGACGGTGTACGGACGTCTGCGATTTCGTCGCACGACATGCAATGTCATGGGGCTATGTGTTCGCAAGGATATATAGGCCTGTCATATTGTCGCAACTAAAATATCCTGCAGAGGCAAAAATACTTGGAAAATGATAAGACAAGATCAATGGGTCTTTACATGCAAGTGTAAAGACGTCCTGCGATTTTGTCGCGATGAAAGGTGGCGGTGGGAAGACCTCTAATTAGGGAGGTCTGACTTGGAAGACCACACAAAAATGATAAGGCAAGGTCAATGGGCCATTGCATGAAAATGTAAAGGCGGCTTGCGACCTTGTCGAAATGAGAAGAAATAAAATACAAAGCAAGTAAAATTCTTGATTTATGAAGATACCTGCGACCTAGTTGCCACAATACATTTCAATAACAAAGGCAAAATACATGATGACAACTAAAATCTTCCATCGAAGATAAATAACGAGGCAAGTATGGCAATGGAAAAAATGGAATATTGTTATTCATCTTCATCTGATAAAGATACAGAAATATACAGATATTACAAGCAGAGAAAGAAAACAAGAAGGGTTATCTCTTTGGTGATTCTTCTTCTTCATCTGATTCTTCAGTCTCATTATTCTCATCGCCAGAATTTTCTTCTTCGCCAGCCTCACTATCAGAAACGTCTGAGACAGGCAGATTCTCAGGAACCTTTTCAAGGAGACAGGGATATGAATGCGAGAGGGATATTGTGGTTCTTACAAACATACTCCATGCCTCCATTGCGAAAACGAATAGCATCATTGTTAAAGTTCTCCTTGTCATTAGAAATTGTTTCTTCAACTTGGAATATCTATTCTCGCGAAGGGAGAGATTCTTTCTGAGTTTGTTCTTTTTCGGTTTCGAGTTCTTCGATTCATTTGAAAAATTCTCATGAGTTGTTCTTTTTCAGATTCAAGCTCTTTAATTCTAGCTTGAAGCTTCTTCTCAGATTCTGCAAATAAGTAACAACAAGTTAATAATTTACAAGCAATATTACAAGAAGTAAGAGGTAGTAAGGTGTAATAAACAACCTTCTCTGTCAGATATCATATCTTTAATCAAGGAAGTATGCTCGGCGTGAAGACTAACATCAACACCTAGGTTATTCCTGGCATTATCTAAAACTTTCGCAGCCCAGGCGAATTCATCGTCACTATTTATAACAAAGAGGGAACGAATTTGATCTTCTCGCTCACTAAGCAAGGAATTCTCGCGGCAGTTCATCCCGCTCAATTTGTAGTTCAAGGAGAGATTTTTGAAATGTTGCTAATGCTTGTGCACCATTGTTAGTAATCCGGTCTTTATCATCTATAAGGTCACTAATTTTCTTCCTCAAAATTTTGATTTCTTTATTGGACTCGAGAAACATTCGTTTAAATTGGTTGGCGGAACTTAAACCAGATCTATGTTCAATTTCTAAAAGACGATATTTGGTCTGAAGTTCATTTAATGAAAGGGAGTTAATTTTGTTTGATGAACTACTTAAAGAGTTGTTGAGGTGAGCGAGAAGAAGGTCATTATCCATAGGATCGGGAAATGTATGGAGAAGAATAGCCTCATCGGAGAGATTATATACATCTGCGAAAGTAATAAGTTAGGTAGCAATAGGCGACCGTTAAAATAAAAATGGTAAAAGGAGGTAAGGTTTTATACCATAAAGCTGCTGATTAGCGTTTTGAAGAGTGGACACCTTATCCCTTTGGGAGTCAAGTTCAGTATTTAACTGTTGAATTCTCTCGTCTTTATCGCGAGATGACGCAGCTTCGGTCTCTAATTTTTGAATCTTCTTGCTCAAATGCAAATTCTTCTTTTCAAGATTGTTGCGTCTTCTCTCAAGGTCTGAGGCAACTACAAAGGAAGTTCTTCCAACCTATAAAAGAAGATAGAAAAATCATTAAAACATATATATATACGAAAACAATCTAAAAGTTAAAGGGGAAGTATGACCGTACACATACAGAGACCCAAGTGCATTCAAAAGGTCAGGGGACACAATCCTAGAAACTCCATTGAATGAATCATTGCCTTCCAGTAAAGCAGCATTACATACGTTTGCGAGAGACCCGCAAAGAGAAGCTAGGGGAGCATCTCCCATTCCTTGGAAACAGTCTGAGAAGATGCTAGATAATTGATCCATGGAAGAATTGGTTGATGGAATCTTCTTGGCGAGAGAAGGATTCGAGTCATGATTATCCTCGTCAGAAGATTGAACTTGAGTTAAGGCGAGAAGAAGATCGAGCCTTTCGTTTCTTAGATAACGGAGCGGAAGATTTATCTTCGCGAGCGACTGTTTTTCCCTTACTTTTAATCTTCGCAGCAATAGTTTCTTCAACTCCAACCTTCGCATACGCGTAAAAATAAGAAACAGAAGTAACAATATTGTTTTAAATAAGAAGAAAGGAAGTGTTTCTTACTTCACTCGTAAGCGATCGAAGCAACGTCAGAGTATCCTCCGACGGATCCTTTTTGTAGCTTCTTCTCAACCTGGCTATCTGAAAGATTTTACAAACTCAGCAATTATAGAAAGAAAGTTGCGAAAGCAAAATTTGAAGTTGAAAATATACCTCTTTCTTCTTCTCAGGCCATTTGAATTCCCAAGGATGATATCCCGCGAGATTCGCAGGAAGAATATGCGAGCCCGCGATGTAAGGACCGTTTAAGATCAAGGGTACGACCCACCATCTCTCATCTTTGGAATGTCGAGGGAAGTATTATTGCTGGATGCCAATCAATGTCTTGCATAAGTAATTTATCTTCATGGACATTATCCTTTTTCTTCAGGCGAACGCCCGCCGAGATTTCACATTTACCATAGTTATCACTGCGTAATTTTCAAAGAAGTTTTCCACAGTGTATTTCTCAACATCTATTTTCAAGTTTGCGAATTTGGGATTTCTGACAGAGTTATGGTATAAAGATCCTTTGCCTGCACCGCGGTTCGCAAACTCAAGCATCAGGCGAATACAATCGCCATTTAATTGATAAACAGCCCGAGAAAACTTTTCATGGGCCAAGATTTCATAAAATAAAGGCAACTCAGGATTATACAAGGGAATAGGAAGTCCCGCGAGAAGCCGACCTAGCGAGACTATAATCTTTTGATCATCACATTGATGATCGAAAAACAATTTTGCGAAAAAGGATAGATGAAGGTTCTTGATCGGGAATGGTTGTGAGTAAAACCCTTCTCGAGCAATCTCTGTTGAACTTCTTCAAAAGGAACTTTGTATGCACGACTGATGCAAGCCATTTATCAGTATGGGAATGGATGGAAGATTAGAGATTAAGATCAGCGTTAGAAAGAACAAGGAAAAGATTTGCAGTAGCAGGAGCGCAAATTGCGGAAGGAGAGAGAGTCAAAGAAAAATTGCAGAGAGAAACTAAAGAATGAGAAGAAGGGGAGAAGAAAACTATATATATGGAAAAAGATCCTCGAGAAAAACGGGGTCATTTAATGCGAAGAGACGTGAATGGTCAAGAATAAGCGGTTGAAAGAGACGTGTCAAGAAAAGACATTAATAATCAAAATTCGTGTAAAAGTACAAAACAAACAGAGATAAAGATAAGTAGTTGCGGCAAATCAAAATATTGATTCCCATGACATTCTCTCCCTCGCAGAGGAGATATGAGGAGAAGCGAGAGCCAACATTTCATATCTGTTTCACAGAAGCTTCGGAACTTCGCCAAAGAATAGAGGCAAGTACGTACTTTTCAAGAAAGGTATTCTTTCGCTCGTTCCTTCACCAACTAAAGTCAAAGGCTGCTACAACAATGGATTTTTCCTTAAAATCGCTCTTCAAGCAATATTCAAGGAAAAAGAGGCAAGATGTAGGATCATAATATCGCAAAGCATATAAGGTTTCGCGAGATTAATAAACGATGGCACCGCGAGGGAGTCGCAGGGAGCTAAAATAAACGACGCGATGAATAAACGACAAACAAACCATAAGACCTGGCGAGGGTTGAGAAGTGTCGCGAGAATGAGTACTCGTGCATTTGCGACACTTCGCGAGACATTCCCGAAAATAAAGGGTAGCTTAGCTGTCATCCACTATGTATTACCCTATATAAAGGGATGAGCGCGTCTGTTGTAAGGAGAGATCTTTTTGGAATTGTTGGGCAAGTCATTAGGAGAGAGAAAGTTTAAACATGCTTTAATTTCTAAGTATAATTCTATCTTCCTGTGTAAACATTTCATGAATTCAATCAATAAATCTTCTTGATCTTATATCTTTCAATGGATTAATTAAGCAAAATCGAGTAAGGGGTGTAGTGTGGGAAAACCTGCTACTACAGTAGATGTAGTAGTGATGAATGATGGTGTGAACCGGAATCAACTCCGACCATTTGAAATGATTTTCTTCTTCAATAAGAGATACTCCAAATAAAATGGAGTTTTTTGCCCAAAATCTTGTAGATCCAAACGAATCCGGGTGCCCTAAATCCCTCTTGTTGAAGATGAATCCAAAGCGACGCCGAGCAGAATCGTTGATGTTCTTGATGGATCGAGAATAGCAAGCCAAGAAACACCATGGAAATTTGAAGGAATCGCTATTAAAGCGAAGAAAAAAATTGTCCTAAAGACGAAGAAAAGATCGCCCAAATAGCGAAAAAATGTGTCCATAGACACCCAAAACAAAAATAAAACCCAAAAATCATCAAACTAGTTTATTTTTATTAATAAAAACTAAAAATCCTTGCTCAGATCTAGTCCAAAAGGACTAAATCTGTGCAAGATGAATAAGGAAGTTCTAAAGTTTTTTTTCTTTTTGGAGAGAGGAAAGAGAGAAATAAGGAGAAAGAAAAAATTATCCCCTTTTTTCTTTCCTAAGCAAAGAAGATTTTTATTAGTAGAATTACGAGATTACATATGAAGCATCCTTTAGCAATTGGATAGTTATGTTGTTGGGCGGTGAATTAAGTCAAACACTACTCATCCTTCCCACTCTAGCATGTTTAGATAATACAACCTTATTTCGTTCTTTTGGTACATATATACACGCCAAGAACTAAAAAACTCTAAAAGTACTTTTTATTTCAAGAAGTAAATTGTAGATTCTCCAATATATATTGAATCTTTCATTGTTCACTTCATCTGCGACTAGCTTAGGGTCAAGCTCAAAGTGCATATTATCCCCATTGCATTTCCTCCCATAATTTTTTGCACTCGGCCTGCTCCGCACTCCAAGATTCAACTAAGTAGAAACATTTGGATCCCCTTTGAGGACCTGCGAAATCATGAAGGATAATTCCTATGCCTCAAGTTTTGGTATATTCTATCATCTGAATCTATAGTAAAATAACCACAGCGAGGAGGTAACCAATGAATATTATCACGGTTTTGACGAGAGACTGTGTTTAAGACAGTCTAGGTTCTGGAAACATGTTCAGAGATATGTTTCATGCAGTTTAAGATGATATTCCAGGAGAGGCATCACTCTCTTGAAAAACTTTTTCACATCTAGCAGTCCAAAGACTCCAAGCTACAATTGCAATATTGCATAGAACTTCCCCTGAGATCTGATTACTGAGAAGCTGATCAAACCAATTCCAAATCCAGTCTGACAGATTAGATGAATTATCAGCTTGAAGCCCTAGTACAACAAACCAAACAACTTTTGAGAACAGACAGTCCAATTTGACATGTGTTGGAGATTCTGTAGATTGTTTACAAAGTGGACAACAAGTATCCAGATTTGGAATTACTGAAGCAAGCTTATCTCTAGTAGGGAGGATATTCTTGATGCACCTCCACATAAACTGATTTACTCTCGGAAGGGTTTGAGTTTCCAGAGTTTCTTGTATATTGTCAACATTCTCAGACCAACCCGACTGTGTTGGTTTTGTTCCTCAACCATCTTCCTATAAGTTGATTTCACGGTAAAGTTACCATTTTTTTCAAGAAGCCATATTAGTTTGTCTTCCAAATTATGATGGAATGAGATGTTAAGGATACATCTGGTTCTATCAGCTTCAAACAAATTATATAGAGACTGATGTCCCAACTTCCAGATTGATGGGAAAAGAGTTGATGGACATACTTGTATTGATGAGCATCATTGACACATTGTTTTGGAACAAGGGGACCATTCAACTCTGGAATCCATCCATGCTTCCAAAATTAGCACCTTGTTTCCATTTCCGATGCACCAACAACTATGCTTTTGAATAAAGTTCAGCTCAGAACTTATACTCCTTCATGACCAGGTAGTATTTACTTTTTTGGTAAGGTTGAAAACTTGGCCATATGGGAATTACTTGTCCTTCAAAGATCTAATACATATAGAATTCTCATCTGAGCAAAGCTTCCATGCAGTTGAAGAGGTGCTTTGAATTTTGATCTTTATATTTCTGTATTAGATATCTGACCTGCACTTACATAATATCTAACATTGAAAAGTATTAAGAAACCTTCAAGAAAAAAAATAAAAAATTAAGAGCAACAGAGTTTGGAATCGACCATTTATAAGAGAGAGTTTTTACATCTGACAGACGAACAACTGTCAGTGGAAACACCGCAATATTCACGTTATTTATTTACAAGACACTCTCACTTACACTCACAATACACCACTCATCTAACAGTCTTCCGTAAGCCCGGATTGGAAAAGCTACATGTGGACCAATTTTTATGGTCCAAATGTGGACCAATGAAATCCAACCTTTCAAACTCTTTTAAAGGTCCAAATCAAGCCTTTAAACCCCACCCCTTATAGATCCCTTGGTGGAGGGAACTGGTCCACATTTGGACCATCTTTTTGGTTTATCCCTAAATGGACCGTGGGCTATTGGAAGACGCTAAGTTTAGATCTCAATGTGCATAATGTGCAAAATCTAGTAGTAGAATGAGGCTTCGTAAAAATGTCAGCCCTTTGTTCTTTAGTGCAAATGTATATGATAATAAGTCTATGTGCATCTGTTATCACAGTAGAGAACAAGCAGAGAAGATTTAGAAAAACTAGTTTTTAAAAGTAAGGATTGAATCTACAAAATTTCTGAGGTAGCATCGTCTAATGCCATATATTCTGACTTTGTACTTGATTTGGAACTGACTTTTGTTTCTTGGAACACTATGACATGAGATCTTAGGGCCCAAAATGGCATACCACTAAAGTATCAAAATAAGCCTGAATTTGCAAAGTAGATTATCTTAATTGTGAACTATGATCAAGTGTTCCATTCAGATACCTAAATATCCTTTTCAATGCAGACCAATCTCCCTCATTTGTAGCTTACATCTTCTGACATGCCTTATTCACGTCAAAAGACACGTCACAGCTGGTGTGTGGCATATTACAATGTAATAACAATACTTCAATATAAAGTTGCATCATAGAAAAAAGGAGACGCAGAAATTCAAGGACAGTTGGAAGAGCCGTAGAAGTAGACAAAGACTTGGCGGAATCCATTTTTGTTTTATTTAAGAAAATAAAAATATACTCCCTTCGTTTATGAAATGAGTTATTATCACTTTTTCAATTTGGCCTAAAAATTGGCTAAATTGAAAAGTTATAACACCTCTTTTCCAGATCGAAGGTAGTATTTTAAATACACACCAACGGAATCAAATTGAACTTCAATGCATATTAAATAAGAAAAAGGGTCAAAACCTTTGATGGCAAACTCTTATACCAAAGTATTAAGAAAAGAAACAATAGCAGCATGACTAGTACTGATTACAAATATATCATCAACATACACCGACATATAAAGGCAATGAGTAGAAGTAACCTTGAAAAACAAAGAAGTATCTATTCTAGAAATCGAGAACCTTGACTTGTTAGAAAAGTACATAACCTTTCAATTCAAGCTTTTGAAGGTTATTTTAGGTCATAAATTGTGCAGTTTACATGCACGATTAAAAACATCCTTACTAACAAAACCAGGGGGTTGCACCATATAAATACCTTCTTTCAAATTAATGCATTCTTTACATCAAGTTGTCTACTACGATATCCTTTTATAAAGAGTAATAGACAGAATTAACCTAGTGGTGGTAGGTTTCACAACTGGATAAGATGTGTTATGGTAGGCAACATCTTCAACTTGATTATAACCTTTGGATACAAGCCGTACCTTGTACCTCTCTACAGTCCCATCAACAAAAAATTTAATCCTAAATATCCATTTGAATCTTATTACATTTTGACTAGCGGTAGGATCAACTAATTACCAAGTGTCATTCCGTTCAAGAGCAACAACCTCTTAAACCATATCACCCTTATATTTTGGATCCTTATTAGCTTCCATGAAGGTTATAGGATTGAGAAAATCAGTGTTAATATCCCATAGAGGTTGTATAAACTTCTATAATAACAACTAGAAATGGAGATGATAGTGGTGGAGAGTTAGATGAAGGGATGACTAGAGATGAATATGGTAATGGTGGAAAGTCAGATGAAGCTAATAATGGTGGAGATTTAACTAGTAAAAAGATAAAAGAGGTATCTGGTTCATTAGAAATGGGTTTTGAAGGAAAAGTAGTAACAAACGTGGATGTGGATTGAAGTGAAAAAGATATGGAGGAAGAAAATATACTTAGGTAGGGAAATTCTTTTTCATCAATTATGACATACATAAGTACAACGGTTTTTTTGGTGTTAGAATTTAACATCTATACCTCGTGTGCGTAAGGTTATATCCGAAGAAAATACCCTTAACTGACCTATTTTGAAGTTTATGAGAGTTAAAAGGTATGATGCAAAGAATACATGAGCAACAAATTTTTTATTTTATTTTTATTTTTATTTTTAAGAATGAATGGTTTCAAATAGAGTTTCACCATGAAGAACAAAAGATGACAGTCTATTGATGATATAGTTTGTTGTCTCAAAAGCATATGACCAAGATATGAGTGGCAAGAATGCGTGACTTTAAAGAACTAAACAGTACCCAAAACATGTCTATGTGTTAGAGCATAGCTCGGTTGAACCCACCAAGTGTTGGTATGTCAAGTTTGGTTGTCATATTTTAGTGAATCAAAACTCATGTTAAGAGTCGCTTGATTATGTACTAGAGTCAACTTCGTATAGGTTAGATTAAAAGTATTAGGATATGAGACTTTACAAGTATTGCGAAGACTTGAAGATGTGAAGAAGCAAGGATCTACAACAACAACAATCATCCTTCCACTTGAGGTTAGTGATATTTGACTTGAACTGTTTCATCCCCTAACGTATCTTTCAAGTCGTGCATATTGAAAACAAAACTGCGAAGCATATTTGAACTCTAGATAGACATAGTATTAAGGAATACAATACGAGGTTTATTGCTTAACCATTAAACTTTGTAGATAAGACATCACTATAATCATTTGAATGCTATTGTGATTATGTATGGGTATGAGGTGAGGATTTCATCCTAGGGAACAATGTTTTACATGTGTTCTAAGGAAGTAAGTTCATAAACTTGTTTGTGAATCGAAAAGGAAATCGCCAGGTGTTATTGGTTTTGTTATTCATTGCATATCTTATGAACAACCAATATGTGTGATTGAGTATAACGTTCATGACTTGTTGTGTTCCTGGTAGAACTATTCACAAAGGCCTGACTTATGTATTGGTATGACTTTTATTAGTGAAACCAATATTAAGTAATCACCTGAGATGGTATGATCGGGTTTGTGATTTTCTGTCTGGCCAAATATGGGAAAGGGGAACAGATCCTAGTAAGAGGTGCGGTATATCACAAAGGGGAACCGATCCTTGTATGAGGTGCAGCAAGGTTTATAGCAGAAAGGGGAACCGATTCAATGAACATGTGCAACACGTTTTTAGGCAAATGGGAACCGATCCTATGGACATGTGCAACACATATAAGTTAGATACCATATATATGTGGGGAACCGATCCTAGTACCTAGTCAACCGAATTTTGGAAAGCTAGTGTGACTATGCACAATACTCACATGTAAGGTAGAATCGAAACTTGTTTTGGTAGAACCGTTAAACCCATGATTGTGATTGAATATTATTTGATCAATCGCATAGTTCTTGAAAGTCAGATGCCTATTCTAAACTTGTTTGGAAGTGTGGCAAATCGGTTTCAAGGTTGTAAGTGTGAAAGAGAATTTACAAAGTTAAGATGTCGACATACTTTGAACACGTGCTATGAATGTTTATTTCTTTAATTGTTCAAAGTTATTCCTTAATAGCTAATGGAAGAGAATCCCAGGATCGAAACATAAATAAGTTAAGAATCTTTTAATTAAGGTATTTAACTTCATTTTGTAGGGAAATAATAATTAGTAATGTGCATTTACTAATCAGAGATTTTCCGAGAGATTTCGATCATTATTTTTGGACAGAGCATTTCCAGGAATTATGGAAACCGAATTTGTGCTTTAATAAATATCTTGAGAATATTTTCGGTTTTGGAAATTCCTTGGTGTCCAAACTTCTTTATCTATAAATACTTGAAGTTTGCCTTTCTAGCAAACTAATCCTTCGTAACAACAGACTTCCTCTTTGTTGTGTTGTTACTGGTGTAGCCGCCTATTCGGAGAGGAGAGTAACCTAATTAGGCGAAATCGCTTACGGGCGCTCAGTTTAAAGTGTTCTTTGGGATTGAGAAGCTCTATGAGTACCGTTGGTGGGAAACTAGATAATTGCGGTTTATCTTTTGTTTTCTTTGATTTGATTGACTAACGGTGGTTGAACTTTGATTGCACCTAGTTTGTTTATGCTTGAGAATCTTCTCTTATGATATAAGATTCACTAAAACTAGTTCAGAGTTTCGACATGGATCTTTAGACTGTTGTTAGATCTAAAGACGATCTTGTGATAATCCATTGTTAACAGACTCCGTTCTGTGCGTGATTGATCAAAATAGATTCAAGTGATTGTGTGCAGGTGTTTATTGAAGATCTAAAAAGATTTGAAGACGAAGAAGATATTGAAGATATCTGATTTGTGGGTTCATAATCTTTGGTGTGCATAATACTTGTTTCGGTAAAAGAGGATCCAATTAATAATCGGTTTATCTTTGTGATAGATTGGATTGATTACTTGGGTAAATCGGCATCAGCACAATTATTTGGATTAATAGTGTTGTTGGCTTAATCTTAAACGATTACTTCGGTAATTGAACATAAGATAGATCTAAGGACCTGACGAAAGATTTTATGTTAAGATAAACGGAAGAGCCTTTGTCCAACTCATATCACTTGGTTGAATAGAGTTGATACCAAACAGATTTGTTGTTCCTTTACTGTTTGGAATACGAACCAAAGGAATTGCTCCAAGTACATGACTAAGGTCGGAGGCGTGGGAATATAGATGGAACTAGGTGAACTATAGGTTTAGTTGCTTGGTATCAATTATACGAAGTTAGGTGTAATTTTATGTAGCAGCTTAATCTTGAGAGTATTCAATTCTGGACAAGGTCCCGGGGTTTTTCTGCATTTGCGGTTTCGTCGTTAACAAAATCTTGCTATGTCATTTACTTTATATTTCCGTATTATAATTGTTTTATTATAATTAAAGTAAATTACACAAACGTTAATTCCTATTTACTTGATAAGTGAATCCTATTGTGTTTGGTTAAGTCCGAACCTTTTTATCAAGTAATATACTTCGTTGCTGTACTGTCTCGATCTCGTATCCATAGACGATCACACGAAGTGTGAACCGATTAGTTGTATTATCTAGACTCAGTCCATAGACAATCACTTTCGGAGAAAGGACTTATAGGTAGGAAAAGTTTTATATTGAGGTATATTTGGGTACCCTCGCCTTTTCAATTGGTATCAGAGCAGGCAAACATGAAAAGATCTAATAATGTGTGTTTGGTGTTTGGTGCTAATGAGTGATTCAGTTAACGTACCACCAAGATTTAATGGGACAAATTACCCATTATGGAAATCGGCTATTG
Source organism: Papaver armeniacum (assembly GCA_023531295.1). NCBI lineage: Eukaryota > Viridiplantae > Streptophyta > Magnoliopsida > Ranunculales > Papaveraceae > Papaver > Papaver armeniacum. Next base: position 95,915 of record JAJJWW010000895.1, read on the forward strand.
TTGATGGTGGATTTTCATTCAAGGCTAAAATTGTAAAAGCCAAAATTATGCGCTAACATCTTGCAAAAGATAAAGCCATTAATAAGTGACGAATACTTCTTCACTTTACTAATTCACCTAGAATGGAGCATGTGACAACAATCCCATTCTGTGAATTAAATACACGAAATTCATCCAGGTTGGAGCATGTAGCAACAATCCCATATACCTGTGAATTTATAGCATTATTAATTAATGCGTAAGCGACCTTGTATTTCTGTACTCATTATCGGTGCGGCATGACGACCGAGTTTTGCTCTCATGAGCAACAAGAACCTCCAAGCATTATAATGAAAGCATGTACGAAATACCGTCAGTGCAACTCTCGGTGTATTATACTAGCCCGATTGAGCAACTCTCGGTGTGTTATACTAGCCCGATTGAGCATCCGGACTGTCGTATCGGTCTGGAAATGATCTCGATCATCCAACTTCACCCGAGCATGATTGGATGGCCCGGATCAATTCCATAACCCCCAGCGGTATGGAATATTGACTGTAGAACCAACGCGGACCCCGCATGGTCGCCCTCCCCAAAAGATTGGCATAGCTTGCCAAAACGTCCAAACCGGAGCGGTATGGGGCGGAAAACCCTAAATTAGGGTTTGCGGCACATTACGTGTCACAAAACGATCTCAACCATCCATCTTCGCGGTATAGATGGAGGGTGTAGATGTAGATTCAAAGGCCGAGAGCATGTCAACACAATCACTGTGGGCCCGCCTACATACCCGACCAATCGGTCGGGACCAACCATGGTTGGTCATCCCGGTCGTACACCCGAATGGAGCATGACGCCTTGCACCGTGAAACCCAAAATTATGGTTTTATGAGCATCACGAGCGTCCATCTTCTCCGGCACGAATGGAGGGTCCAAGATTAGATTAAGCAGGTCCGGTCATACCAACATGACCACTGTGGACCCATCTATCCCATCACCTGGTCGGCCAAGGCATACCATGCCTGGTTATCCCAAATCGTCCGCCCAAACTAGCGTGGTTACACTTCCCAATTGCAAACTAATCTCGACCGCTCAACTTCGCCGGACGATTTGAGTGGCTTAGATCACGTTTTCATGGGACAGTCAGGTATAGGCGTGAACACCAGCCTATCACCTACACGCGGACCAATCGGCCAAGACCAGACCAATATTGGTCGTCTTGGAACGCGCGCCCAAAGTTGGCACGATGCGCGGCTTTTGTTTGCACTCGTTTTACATGTTGCAAGCCGATCTCGACCACTCGACTTTGCTTGGGACAAATTGAGTGTTCCAGGATCACACTTTCGTGAGATAATGGGGTATGGGCGCCTACACCGTCATGCCGTCTACACGCATGTACGATCGGCCTGGCCAAAATCGTATCCCAAGCTTGGATTCGACCAGGCTGAAGAGGGATGCTTGCGCACCTCTTCTAAAACCCTAATTCCATCAACGGTCGCGAGATGAGTGTCTCAAAGATCATCTCGTCCGTCCAACTTCACCGACTTGTTTATACAACCCTGGTCAGGAGTTAATTGGTCAGTAAGGTATCTTGGTGATCACTAGCCGTCACTTTACCACACCATGATGCAGTACCTGCATAGAATACACACGATACTTCACAAGTATCGACCTCCTGAATAACGCAGTTATTCAATTTAGCATTACATGCTACCTTTTGTGGGTCCCACGACCCACACATTCTAGACATCAATCATGTCACAAAATGGGGGATACATACTGGGGTATTGGTCTGGCGGTTTACAGCGTGCAACACACAACGCGCCATCACAAGAGCGTGTCAGGAAGTCATGGACGGTTAAGTGATGATGGGAGAAGTGGGCAAGCCTGGTCGTGTGACACTAACACATTACTCCACTACTCAATCACTCCACTTTCTCCACTTCCCATGAGATACCAAGGTTAGGCTAAAAGACTTGTATAAATAGGTTCTCCATCCTATTTTTTTTTTAAAAGAAGAACAAGTCAAGACAAGACGAAAACCAAGTGTAAATACAAAACGTATTCAAACACTCAAAGCTTCGCTTGCATCAATCGTAAGCTTTGCTCACCTTTCTGTTACAAGTCATAAACAAGCCTACACCTTCACAATCTCAACACCTTCTTCGCTTCCCTCCCTAAGATCAACCCCATCTCCTTCACTTTGTGACCGAAGCAAGTCTGGAACGACCATTTCTTGGTTTAGGCCAGAGTTGTACAGATTGATTTCTCGAATCACAAGCACTCACCGCGCAGTGCATTTGTTTAGGGTTTAGATTCATTCCTCATCCACACACCCCAAATTACCAAATCCGGCAGAAATAGTTTTCACCCATAAACAATTGGCGACCAATGTGGGAGGTTAATCTCTCGGTTGTAAAGTCAATTTCTTCGAAATCCGATTCAATTTCATCAATTTCAAAAGGGTAGATCTTAGAACCAATCAACAATTCATTTCAAGATGATGGAACTCTGTCCGGATCAGCAATCAATGCGATGGAGCTAGTGTGGATAACACTCCCGGTGTCGATGTACCTGTCAGTGGAGCTACCGTGGTCAATACATCTTGTGGAGCCGTCACTTCTATCACCAACGCTAGCGGATCAGGAGACATTTCAGTAGGTGTAACGCCTCCCATCACCATCACCAGAGCAGCCGCGAATCCCGGCATCTCCTCAAGTATAACGCCTCCAGTGGTCACCAGAGCAACAACTTTCACTCCTTCATCGGGACGAGGAGCCGGAGGGACGAGAGGAGGACCCACCGTCCATTACCATTGCGAGACTTGATGGAGAGGCGGAAGTCCTTTCTAAGACTCAAACGGATATGGTCGCAACTCGAAAAGAGGTACTCGCTTTTTTAAGACATTAAGCCGATCGATTTCCACATGAGCCGCGACGTCCCCGGAGCCAACAAGGAATGCATTCAACGCATCCGGAGAAGGTATTTCAGCGGCGCTGACCTACATGGACCTGATCAAAGAAGTGACACCAGATATGAACGGTCCAGTCATGGAGATTCCTACACTGGGGACTGATCCTCACAACGATCCTCCTCAAGTAAATAGTCTCATTATGAGCCAGAGGTCGGTGGATCAGGAATCGGTTTCTCTAGTGTAAAGTTTATGCGAACTTTTACACCTCTCGAACAATCAGTGGGCAGAGACGTTTTGCTGCAATCAACCAGAAGAAGGGCACAACCGGGCCCTACATGCAACTACACACATCAAGGATTCAGAGTTCAAGAGGGCCCTTATCTACACAGGAGCGTCTTCAAATGTGATTACTCTCAAGACTCTCAAGACATCCGAGGTTCTCCCAGGCAAGGTCGTACGGAAGCCTACCACAATGACGGACTTCGAGGGAAACCAAACAAGCACATTCGGGAGAAGCTCCACGGAAAGAATCATACAAGTTCGTTGCGTCCCACTCCCCACGTGGGCGTCAATTTAGGAAGAAGACCGGCTTGCATCATTGAGGGCTAAAACCCAAGATGCATCTTTGTTGACGAAGCATTCTTCTCCATCCTGTGAAGCCACGACCCACGTTCACACGAAGAGGGAACTAGCTTTTGTGGCGAGTCGTGACCAGAAAGGAAAAACGGTATACCGACACTGCCATTATCAATTAGCAGGGGAGACTGTTACCCAGTCTCTCCACCCAATGGAATGCTACAACAGCAACGAACCTCAAGAACAAATGCTAGATGCTCCACAACAGCTGCAAGATGGAACCAACTCCATAACTGATGAGATTGAAATCGTTGAGGAATCTCCATCAGCACAACCTTGTGTACGGATAAACGCATGAAGATCGTGGAACTTCTCAAAGAGTACCAGGACATATTCACTTGGAGATATGAAGAAATGTCGAATTTAGATGAAAATTGGTCACCCATCATCTACATGTCATACTCCGGGATCCAATTCGGTTAAACATTGTAGTTCGGACACGAGGAAAATGTATAGATCGAGTCTTGCATAGACTTCGAGAGACTTGAAGCAGTGCTGCTCCAAAACGATCCTCCTCTACCTAACATCGACATGTTAGTATATGCAACCAGCGGACACGGCATGTTCTCCTCCATGGATGGATGTAGCGGCTACAACCAGATAAGGATGTACGAGCATGATGCAAGTAAGATAGCTTTTTGAACTCCTCTCGGAAATTTTTATTATACCATACTGCCATTTGGTTTAAAGAATGCCGGTGCAACGTATCAACGCTCTATTACGGCAATCTTCCACTGGAGCCGATACCTCAAGGGAGCAGCCTCAAGAAGATAACGATGTCCACGAGTCATATCGAGCAAGATCCGGGCGAGTCACTCTATCAGACGGTGGTCGAACAAGATCCGGGCGAGTCACTTTATCAGACAGTGGTACATGTCTATCATGCTATGTTGGAGAATCCGCGCTTTTGGTCATCCTCTGGAGCTGTTGAACGCTCATCTACAACAACATATGCCACGATAGAAAGAACCGAGGCCTGCCGTAATGAAGAGCCTCGTAATGTTTGTAGGGGCATATATCTCACCAACAGTGATACAACCTTGACCTTACGTAAGCGGTTCCCTGAAGCAAGAGGAAAACCACCGAGATAAAACATCCTGCGCGTCCGTCGACTCCAACTCCGTACCACATGCACGACTCTCACAATGATGAAAAAATGTCCAAGATATTCCATATCTGGCTCGACAACAACCACTACGAACAAACCATGTAAGCCACGCTTGGGGACTGAGGCTCAGCATGAAGTTCCTTCACCGTCAGTCAAGAAATTCTTCAACATGAGAGAGATGGTCGGTCAAGAAGCATGGAATTCGCAAGGGTAAATTGGGCGAAGAGGGAAACACTTCAACGCTCCCTCTAGCGAAAGGCTGCTTCAATGGTCTATTCAAGAGCCGCCTCAACGCTATCTCGGGACCCACGTTAAACCAGAATCCTTCTTCAACACTCTCTCCAGGATCCACCTCAACGTTCGCACCAGAAACCACTTTAACATCCTCTCGAGCCGTTTCAACACTCAAGCTGCATCAATAATCTGCGCTTTGGTCAAGTTATCTTTGATGTACTCAATGCTCAACATACGTCTCATCCATCCTTCATGAGGTCCCAGCGGAGCATGAAAAACCTTAAAGTCGATAGGAGAAGGGTTATCTTGTGGAACGGATATTTTCATATAGTTGAAAGGGCGTGGTGAACAACTCATCATCAATGTTCGGCATATCTTTGAAGCTGTCAACACCTCCTGACTTGGCACCAACATTATCCCCAGAAGACATCTCAACAGGAGTTCTTTTCTTCATTCTACAATAAAATACATGAGTTAGTACTTGTATAAAAACGCGTGAGATGTGTAGTCACACACGACAGAACACACATTAACGTTGGAGTACACAAGGCGGGTATTGGGTCCAAACACCGATATTGATCAAGTCACAAGTCCGGTATTGCTCAAGTTTTAAGTCCGGTGTTGATCAAGTCACAAGTCCGGTATTGCTCAAGTTTTAAGTCCGGTGTTGATCAAGTCACAAGTACGGTATTGCTCAAGTTTCAAGTCCGGTATTGATCAAGTCACAAGTCCGGTATTGCTCAAGTTTTAAGTCCGGTGTTAATCAAGTCACAAGTTCGGTATTGATCAAGTCACAAGTCCGGTATTGCTCAAGTTTCAAGTCTGGTATTGATCAAAGTCACAAGGCTGGTATTCGAATAAAACAGGCGCACGCAGCAAGGCCGGTTTTCAGTTGAAACATTGTGGTCGATGTTCGATCGAGCACGCGGGTCCCACTTGATCCCAGTAGCAGATTGGTCAGCAGGACACAGCCGTCCCCAATCAAAAGCTCTCTCCGGAAGAAGAAGGCGTTTCAGCTCCAACACTTCAACGCTCTCCCGGGTCTACTCCAGAAGCTGCTTCAACGCTTTCTACAAGACCCATATTTACATTTGAGCACACAAGGTTCATTTTTTAAAAAACAAGCTTGCTCACATCGGGTCCCACGTTCGACCAAAGCAAACAGCAAGGCCGGTGTTTGGTCAAAGCATCAAGTCCGGTGTTTAGTCAAGCTAGCTGGGTCGGTATTTGGTCGAAGTAGCAAGATGACACTCGAGCAAGTACATCAACCGTACGGTCAAAGTAGGCACATGCACATCAATCCCACGTTCGATCAAGCATGTCGGTAACCCCTGAACGAAACAGCGTAATGGTCCATCGAAGCGTGCAAGACCGACATCATGCTAGGGAACACTCGCTCGGACGCCTCTTGAACGTGACATGCTCCAAGGGAGGGATGACCCGTCTCTGTTTCAGTAACATCTAACTTTGTCTCATAAGCTTTGTCTTTAACAGTCACCATCTCATGCCTACCCCACAATGGTGTAACCATTACGTGCTAGGCAGGGGACTTAATGTTGATGGTGGATTTTCATTCAAGGCTAAAATTGTAAAAGCCAAAATTATGCGCTAACATCTTGCAAAAGATAAAGCCATTAATAAGTGACGAATACTTCTTCACTTTACTAATTCACCTAGAATGGAGCATGTGACAACAATCCCATTCTGTGAATTAAATACACGAAATTCATCCAGGTTGGAGCATGTAGCAACAATCCCATATACCCTGTGAATTTATAGCATTATTAATTAATGCGTAAGCAGCCTTGTATTTCCTGTACTCATTATCAGTGCGGCATGACGACTGAGTGTTGCTCTCAGCAGAGACGGGTGTGTTATACTAGCCCGATTGAGAAACTCTCGGTGTGTTATACTAGCCCGATTGAGCATCCGGACTGTCCCGATCAGTCTGGAAATGATTGGATGGCCCAGATCAATTCCATAACCCCCAAGCGGTATGGAATATTCGGCTGCAGAACCAACGCGGACCCCGCATGGTCGGCCTCCCCAAAAGATTTGCATAGCTTGCCAAAACGTCCAAACCGAGAGCGGTATGGGTGGAAAACCCTAAATTAGGGTTTGCGGCACATTACATGTGTCACAAAGCAGTCTTAACCATCCATCTTCGCAGGTATAGATGGAGGGTGTAGATGTAGATTCAAAAAGCCCCGAGCATGTCAACACAATCACCGTGGGCTCGCCTACATACCACGACCGATCGGTCGGGACCAACCATGGTTGGTCATCCCGGTCGTACACCCGAATGGAGCATGACGCACGGCCGTGAAACCCAAAATTATGGTTTTATGAGCATCACGAGCGTCCATCTTCTCACGCACGAATGGAGGGTCCAAGATTAGATTAAGCGGTGTCCGGTCATACCAACATGACCACTTTGTGGACCCATCTATCCCCTCACCTAGTCGGCCAAGGCATACCATGCCTGGTTATCCCAAATCGTCCGCCCAAACTAGCGTGGTTACACTTCCCAATTGCAAACTAATCTCGACCGCTCAACTTCGCCGGACGATTTGAGTGGCTTAGATCACGTTTTCATGGGACAGTCAGGTATAGGCGTGAACACCAGCCTATCACCTACACGCCAGACCGATCGGCCAAGACCGACCAAGATTGGTCGTCTTGGAACGCAGCGCCCGAGTTGGCACGATGCGCGGCTTTTGTTTGCACTCGTTTTCTGTTGCAAACTGATCTCGACCACTCGACTTTGCCGGACGAATTGAGTGGTCCAGATCACACTTTCGTGAGATAATGGGGTATGGGCGCCTACAACGTCATGCCGTCTATACGCATGTACGATCGGCCTGGCCAAAATCGTATCCCAAGCTTGGATTCGACCAGGCTGAAGAGGGATGCTTGCGCACCTCTTCTAAAACCATAATTCCATCAACGGTCGCATATGAGTGTCTCAAAGATCATCTCGGCCGTCCAACTTCACCGGCTTGTTTATACAACCATGGTCAGGAGTTAATTGGTCAGTAAGGCGTCTTGGTGATCACCACCCGTCACTTTACCACACCATGATGCAGTTGCTGCATAGAATACACACGATACTTCACAAGTATCGACCTCCTGAATTACGCAGTTATTCAATTTAGCATTACATGCTACCTTTTGTGGGTCCCACGACCCACACATTCTAGACATCAATCATGTCACAAACTCGGGGGATACATATGGGGTATTGGTCGGCGGTTTACATAGCGTGCGGCGCACAACGCTCCATCACAAGAGCGTGTCAGGAAGTCATGGACGGTTAAGTGATGATGGGAGAAGTGGGCAAGCCTGGTCGTGTGACACTAACACATTACTCCACTACTCCATCACTCCACTTTTTCCACTTCCCACGAGATACGAAGGTTAGGCTAAAAGACTTGTATAAATAGGTTCTCCATCCTTTTTTTTTTTAAAAGAAGAACAAGTCAAGACAAGACAGAAACCAAGTGTAAATACAAAACGTATTCAAACACTCAAATCCTACTTGCATCAATCGTAAGCCTGCTCACCTTTCTGTTACAAGTCATAAACAAGCCTACATCTTCACAATCTCAACACCTTCTTCGCTTCCCTCCCTAAGATCAACCCCATCTCCTTCACTTTGTGACCGAAGCAAGTATGGAACGGCCATTTCTTGGTTTAGGCTAGAGTTGTACAGATTGATTTGTCGAATCACAATCACTCACCGCGCAGTGCATTTGTTTAGGTTTTAGATTCATTCCTCATCCACACACCCCAAATTACCAAATCCGGCATGAATAGTTTTCACCCATAAACAGCTATGAAAGCTTTTCTTCAATCCCGAGATTTTAACACGTGGTTATTAATCGAAGAGGGATATCAACGTCCGATGGATTATTCGGAGTCTGAGTTTAAAAGCTTAGCATCTTATACTCTTGAATAAAGAGTTCTTGCAAAGCATAATTCTGATGGTCTGAATGCCATCATACATGCAGTTAGTCATGATCTTCTACATCATGTGCTAGCTTGTAGAACTTCTAAAGAAGCATGGGATATTCTTGAGACTGTATTCGAAGGAGATGAATCTGAAAAAGAAGCTAGACTTCTCACCCTTTCATCTGAATGGGAACATCTCAATATGGATGATAACGATACTTTCGAGGAATTTAACTCTAAACTTTCTGAGATTTTTAATGCATCTTTTTCCTTGGAAAGGCCATACCTGAAAAAGGAAATAGTATGCAAAATTCTCAGATCGTTACCATCCAGATACGAGTCTAAGAAACATGCCATAATAGAAGGAAATGATCTTTCTACAATTTCTCGAAGCTCTCTTGTAGGAAAGCTAAAGATATTTGATAGAGAAATTCTGCTGAAAAATAAAACTGAGAAACATTGCCAAGAGGTTAAGGCAACCGTTGTAAAAGAGCTTGACTCAACTATTATGTTTTTAGCGCAACGAATTAAGAACATTTTATCTATTGATAAAGGTGTTCCTGATACACTATCAGTTTGTCGTAAAAAAGGATAATGATGAAGTACAATGCTTCAAGTGCCGTAGAATCGGAAATATGGCAAAACATTGTCCCAGCAGAAGAACTAGGAAGTGCAATAAGGCGTATGTCTCCACTCTTGTTGATATTCCGGAGGAAGAATCCAATGAAGAAATATCTAATTAAAATGCACTTCTTGCCAACTCTAATTGTGATGTTTCCAGTGAGTCTAATCAACTCCTAGAAAAACGTGAGTTGGAGATTAAGGAAAATAAAAGGTTAATCCTGGTACTTGAAAACCTTTTGAAATTCCTCTCAGATAAAACCTGTATGGTAGAATCTGAACAAGAAAAATTGGGTGAAATACCAAGAGAATCGGAAACTAGTTTTTCTGATGACACGACAAGTTCTTCATGTGAAGAAAATAATCTCACTGCAATCCTTTGCGAAATCAAACTTATCAATGCTCTTCGAAAGGGGATAAATAAGACTGGTAAATTTCTGGGTTTTCAAAAGGAGATTGCAAACTCTTGTAATTACAAGAGAAAGAAAAAACAGAAGGAAATACATTCCATTGTGTTTATGAGTCATCCTACAGATGTCTTCGCTAAATGTGATGAGAATAACTCTCACCTCAACACACACTGATTGTGTTGAGTTATGCATCCTCACTTGTTGCCCAAAATTATGTTTGTGAGGAAGCATAAATCTGGGCAAGTTATTCATGTCTGTGAAAAATAATGAATATTTCTTATTTTTGGGAAAAATAGTTTCGGTTTTCTTAAACCAAATATTTTTTATATATTCCTTGATTTTCTCCCATCTTATATATCTTCTTCCTGTCCGAAAGAAGACTATCATTTTTTCAATGGAGAAATCGGTAAAAGAAGAGTCATCTCTTGATGATCTTGCACTCTGTGCATCAGTTATGACCGAAACTCATGTTGTTTCACTTCATGATAACTCTCAAGACTCTCTAAGAAGGCAGATTATCTCTGTTAAAGGTTGTATTAGATATCATGAGCTGATGATAACGGATTCAAAAGAAGTACTAGCTAATCTTCATTCTCAACTGCTGGAGATGAACAAATCTACTGAAAGGGGAAGTGCTCAGAGGAATTTGAATCCAGTTTTTAAAAGCAATCTTCACAAGAACTGAGAGAGAGAGAGAAAAATAGACATCAATTTTTAATTGATTGTATTGGTCTATTGAGAATAAAACTATTATGAATAAAATTATTTGATTTATAAATTTTCTTGTGATAGTTTTCGGTTTACATAGCCTGTGCTTGAATTCTTTTATCTTATTGCTATGTATGTTTATGGGATGTTTGATTTCGGTTTTACTACCTTAATATTCGATCTCATATGTTGTGAACCCTTGTGGTTTGGGTGACTTTTTGATTTATCAGGATTAAGTTCTATCCCATGTTGATAGGCTTTATCAAAGAATCATGAGGGGTTCTGGTAGAAACAATATGTGAAAAAGTCACAATATGTTGAATCGGTTTTGGTTTAGCATAAAAGCATATGTGTTTCGACGGTTTTCAACTTTTGCTTGCAATTGTTAAAACCGATTTTCAACCTTTCTCTGGTAAAGGTTGGTTGTTGTTATTCTTTTGTTTTTGCATAAGGATGAAAACATGATGATATTTCGATATCAATTCTCCCTGGACGAAGATACATTCATATTGGAGAACTGGATGCGAAATTTGAGGTAACAATCTTGTTAGTTAATTGTTTTCCTGTTTAAGAAAAGCCCGAGTTTATTTCATATATATTTATTACTTTTGCTTAACAAAATTTCGGTTCAATTGATGTTTTATTCCATGATTTGTGTGTGGATGTGTGTGATTCAATTGGTTCCGGTTAAGAAAAACTATTGTTATCTTGCTTTATTGTGTGGTATTAATTGTTTAGGCTTACAAAATTTCGGTGCAATTGCGGTGCTTTTAATGTCTATGTTGTTTCAATTGCTTCCGGTTGAGGTGAATAATTATGCAAGTTTATTTATTTGGTTTGTATGAATTATTTATGGCTTTACGAAATAAAAGGTGTACGAGATGAGTTGTTTAGTCCAATTCGATTCCGGATAATAGAAACTAAGTTAATTCTGATCTTAGTTATACTTATCGAAGTAAGGTTTCGGTTATTCAATTCTAATCGAATGCCTTAACAAGAAATGCTAGTTAACTAACCTAGTATTTGTCTTGTTTAAAATTGAAAGGTCTAAGTTTATGGATAATTAGAACCTGATGAGAAAAATAGAGTTATCTTTATTTTGGTCTTATCGAATTAAGCGATTGTTTTTGTACAATCGGTTTAGCAAAGGGACTAAGGTGCTTAGTTGATTTTTGGTTTGCTAAACTAAAATGTAAAAATTGTTTCGGACAATTGTTTTTTTGGTAACGTATCAAAATAAAACTACTTGTAGTTTCGGTTTTGATAGTGGTTATCAGAACATGATGTGTGGAACCCTCGTTCCTAACTCTACAGGTTGCAAGTCTATTGAGATTTGTAAGATTCTTTTCGTCTTGTCCTTTATTTTTTCGTTTCTTTGTCATTTTGTGACAAAAAGGGGGAGAAATATATGGAGTAAACAAGTGATACTGGCATTGATTTTATATTGATTGGTATCACTAAGGAAAAGAACATTGGTGCTTAAACGTTTTATCTAAACGAAAGAGTGAAAGCACAGACTAAGGGGGAGTAACATATCATATGAATTGGTATAACAAAGACTTGCGGATTGAATGTCTACCTATCTTCCTTAGGGGGAGTAATAGCTTTGTTATTATAATGTCAACAACGGCATTTTCAAGGATTGAATGTAAGCAGTTTACTGTGCTGCTGAATCAGTAATCAAGCGTGTGTAATGAATTATTGTAATTTGTTTATCCATATGATGTAAGAGTTTTTTCACTAAAATTGACAAAGGGGGAGATTGTTAGAGCATAGCTCGGTTGAACCCACCAAGCGTTGGTATGTCAAGTTTGGTTGTCATATTTTAGTGAATCAAAACTCATGTTAAGAGTCGCTTGATTATGTACTAGAGTCAACTTCGTATAGGTTAGCTTGAAAGTATTAGGATATGAGACTTTACAAGTATTGCGAAGACTTGAAGAAGTGAAGAAGCAAGGATCTACAACGACAACAATCATCCTTCCACTTGAGGTTAGTGATATTTGACTTGAACTGTTTCATCCCCTAACGTATCTTTCAAGTCGTGCATATTGAAAACAAAACTGCGAAGCATATTTGAACTCTAGATAGACATAGTATTAAGGAATAAAATACGAGGTTTATTGCTTAACCATTAAACTTTGTAGATAAGACATCTCCATAATCATTTGAATGCTATTGGGATTATGTATGGGTATGAGGTGAGGATTTCATGTTAGGGAACAATGTTTTACATGTGTTCTAAGGAAGTAAGTTCATAAACTTGTTTGTGAATCGAAAAGGAAATCGCCAGGCGTTATTGGTTTTGTTATTCATTGCATATCTTATGAACAACCAATATATGTGATTGAGTATAATCGTTCACGACTTGTTGTGTTCTTGGTAGAACTATCACAAAGGCCTGACTTATGTATCGGTATGACTTTTATTAGTGAAACCGATCTAAGTAATCACCTGAGATGGTATGATCGGGTTTGTGATTTTTGTATGACCAAATATGGGAAAGGGGAACCGATCCTAGTAAGAGGTGCAGTACATCACAAAGGGGAACCGATCCTTGTATGAGGTGCATCAAGGTTTATAGCAGAAAGGGGAACCGATCCTATGAACATGTGCAACACATTTTTAGGCAAAGGGGAACCGATCCTATGGACATGTGCAACATATATAAGTTAGATACCATATATACGTGGGGAACCGATCTTAGTACCTAGTCAACCGAATTTTGGAAAGCTAGTGTGACTATGCACAGTACTCACATGGAAGGTAGAACCGAAACTTGTTTTGGTAGAACCATTAAACCCATGATTGTGATTGAATATTATTTGATCAATAGCATAGTTCTTGAAAGTCATATAAACCAATTCTAAACTTGTTTGGAAGTGTGGCAAATCGGTTTCAAGGTTGTAAGTGTGAAAGAGAACTTACAAAGTTAAGATGTCGACATACTTTGAACACGTGCTATGAATGTTTATTTCTTTAATTGGTCAAAGTTATTCCTTAATAGCTAAGGGAAGAGAATCCCAGGATAGAAACATAAATAAGTTAAGAATCTTTTAATTAAGGTATTTAACTTCATTTTGTGGGGAAATAAGAATTAGTAATGTGCATTTACTAATTAGAGATTTTCCGAGAGATTTCGATCATTATTTTTGGAAAGAGCATTTCCAGTAATTATGGAAACCGAATTTGTGCTTTAATGAATATCTTGAGAATATTTTCGGTTTTGGAAATTCCTTGGTGTCCAAACTTCCTTGTCTATAAATACTTGAAGTTTGCCTTTCTAGCAAACTAATCCTTCGTAACAACGAGACTTCCTCTTTGTTGTGTTGTTCTTTGGTGTAGCCGCCTATTCGGAAGGAGAGTAACCTAATTAGGCAAAATCTCTTACGGCCGCTCAGTTTAAAGTCTTCTTTGGGATTGAGAAGCTCTACGAGTACCGTTGGTGGGAAACTAGATAATTGCGGTTTATCTTTTGTTTTCTTTGATTTGATTGACTAACGGTGGTTGAACTTTGATTGCACCTAGTTTGTTTATGCTTGAGAATATTCTCTTCTGATATAAGAATCACTCAAACTAGTTCAGAGTTTCTACAAGGATCTTTAGACTGTTGTTAGATCTAAAGACAATCTTGTGATAATCCATTGTTAACAGACTCCGTTCTGTGTGTGATTGATCACAAGAGATTCAAGTGATTGTTTGCAGGTGTTTATTGAAGATCTAAGAAGATTTGAAGACGAAGAAGATATTGAAGATTTATGATTTGTGGGTTCATAATCTTTGGTGTGAACAATACTTTTTTCGGTAAAAGAGGATTCAATTAATAATCGGTTTATCTTTGTGATAGATTGGATTGATTAATAGAGTAGATCGGCATCAACACAATTCTTTGGATTAATAGTGTTGTTGGCTTAATCTTAAACGATTACTTCGGTAATTGAACATAAGATAGATCTAAGGACTGACGAAGGAGTTTATGTTAAGATAAACGGAAGAGCCTTTGTCCAACTCATGTCACTTGGTTGAATAGAGTTGATACCAAAACAGATTTGTTGTTCCTTCTTGTTTGGAATACGAACCAAAGGAATTGTTCCACGTACGTGACTAAGGTCGGAGGCGTGGGAATACAGACGGAACTAGGTGAACTATAGGTTTAGTTGCTTGGTCTAAACTATACGAAGTTAGGTGTAATTTTGTGTAGCGGCTTAATCCCGACGGTATTCACCCGGACAAGGTCCCGGGTTTTTTCGCATTTGCGGTTTCCTCGTTAACAAAATCTTGTTGTGTCATTTACTTTATATTTCCGTATTATAATTATTTTATTATAATTAAAGTAAATTACATAAATGTTAATTCCTATTTACTTGATAAGTGAATCCTATTGTGTTTGGTTAAGTTCGAACCTTTTTATCATGTAACATACTTGTTGTTGTATTGTCTCGATCTCGTATCCATAGACGACCGCACGAAGTGTGAACCGATTAGTTGTATTGTCTCGACTCAGGTCCATAGATAATCACTTTCAGGAGAAAGGACTTATAGGTAGAAAAAGTTTTAGCTTGAGGTATATTTGGGTACCTCGCCTTTTCACTATGTTTTCTCTCTCTTCGCATCATTTTGTTGGTGAGCATGTGCACAAGGTTGAAACTAATTAAGAAGACATATTCTTATAGTCACCACCCCAATCAAATTGCAAGCACGTAATGTATCATGATCAAACACTTAAGAATTTTAAGACAAATGATGAATCCATAAAGGCATCAATTACCAAATCCATGTGCACTTACGACATGTCAGCCTACTAATGATATATTTTCCAAGAAATATAATTATACTCTGTTCCGGTACCCAGGACGTAATGTATATTCTTCTATGTTATTTCAGAACATATTTATCACATGCTTACATGGACTCCTTACAAATTTTTCATCTAAATATAGAAAGTGTTTGCTTGAATCTCAAGTTATCTTCGCTTGAATTCTAAGCAACCATAGTCTTGAACATCTATAAATAGAAAGACTCAATCAACTAGGAAATGCAATTACTAACACTTCTGTGTTCTAGTTGTTTGCTAGAGTCGTCCTCTATTGACCTAGGTTTCCTCTAAGAAACATAATTTTGGTTTTCTCTGAGAAACATAATTAGGTCTACGACTTAAAGACTTCACTTAGGGATGCGTTAAGCCAGGTCCGACCATCTTTACCTCGATAGTTCGCTTATCCTGATCTTGTTCATCTGTTATCGAGGATTTAGTAATCTCTTTCTGGAACGAGATATATATAAATCGTAAAAAGTTCTCTTCGTCCCGGACTTTGTGATTCCTCAAGATAGATATCCAGAAAAACTATTCTTAAGTGATTAGTTTTAAGGATTTTCTTGAGAGGTGGTTAATAGTCCAGGTTTCTCAGCTAACTGAGTGTAAGTGTTCCAAATTTATGAGGTTTGCTAGATTTGTATATTGCAAACAGATTTCCAAGCCTTGATCTATTGATTTAAAGGTAAATCAAGTAGGATTATTTATTAGAGGTAGATTTGTATTAAAAGTCTTCACTTAGGCTGAAGCAACTTTTAGGATGTATAAGACGTCAGCTAAGGAAATCAAATGCATATAGCTTGCGAGGTTCAAGAGATGTAAGCAATGTGAATTCGGTCTCAACTACATTCCAGTCCGAAGTATGATAGTAGGCTAGTGTGGCTTAATACAGTTCGGTGTTCAAATCTAAACGAGGTTCCCCGCGGGTGCAGTTTTCCTCGTTAACAAAACTTCGGATGTCTTTTGTGTTTTTCTTTTCCGCATTGCATTATTTTATCTATATAATATGAATAGCACAAGTAGTACGTAATCAATCCTAGTAGATAAGTCTGTATTAATTGTGATCAACTACGAGGCTCGTTCGTGTAGAATACGTATCTTGAAAGTAGATAACAAGTTTTATACTTGGCAGAATTCAGATTCAATTATTTGGATACAACTAGATTGATCTTAGATATTGATTTTTGAGATTGTCCAAGTACTCTTCTACACAATCAGGTTCATGGACTCTTTGGCTAGAATTTCTAATTGTGAAAAGGTATAGATATAAACTCTATACATATTCTCGAAGGATCATTAAGTTGGTCTACTTGCAATTGTATCAAGTTTTTATCATACAAATTGTTGAATGAAAAAGTTGGTGGTGTACTTGGTACTCTATCCTTTCTAAAATGTATCAAACATTTTAGATTTTATAAGATAAAGGATAAATCCATGCGAACTTACTAAAGACATCAACGAGAAAAATATAATATCTATATCCATTTATAAAACACATAATGGATACCCAAAGATCTGAATAAACCCAATCCAAAGTAACATTGTGAAGTATAATGAGTATTAAATGGTTGAGCATGAGAATTTGCTATTTGAGATAGGACATACATTTTTATCCAAATGAGAAGTAAGTAACCCGTTTATTTTGGAAAGCACATGTTTGAGTGTCTAAGGGCTAGACTAGTACAATGTTTCGCACTAAAAATGGACTTCAGTCAGATTCATTTAATAAGATGAAAAAGAGAGGGTACCAAGTACACCTCCAACTTTTGTTTGGAAACATGTATGGACAAACTTGTCACAGTTAGTAGTATAGGTCATACGATGAGATCATGTACATGATATGTAAATAAGTTTTCTTGGACGATCTCAAAAATCAATATCCAAGAATCAACTTAGTATGTACGCGAACTAAATCCGAACAGAATTCCAACAAGAGCAAGTCTTGTAATCTATAATTCAAGATGCGAATTCTCAAGAATAAATCTTGTAGGTTCAGCACAGTCTTTTAGGCTTAAAGTCTTGGTTGTTTAATGTACTACCAATGTTATTTCTATTATAAATATAAACAATATAATATGGAAAACTACAATGTTCGTAAATTTTGTTATTTCTATTATAACAC
>JAJJWW010000897.1:0-120925 GCA_023531295.1 Papaver armeniacum
TTCATCAACAAAAACCAAAGATCACGATTAACAACAGATTTTTCCTTAAGATCGCTCTTCAAGCAATATTCAAGGAAAAAGAGGCAAGATGTAGGATCATAATATCGCAATGCATAGGGTTCGCGAGATCAATAAACGCGAGATACCGCGAGGGAGTCGCAGAAACTAAAATAGACGACGCAATGGGAAACGACACACAAAACAAATTTGAAAGATATGGAACTCCGGCGAGGTTAAGAAGTGTCGCGAGATTGAGTAGTTGTACACTGGCGACACTTCGCGAGACATTCCCGAAAATAAAGGATAGCTTAGCTGTCATCCATTATGTATTACCCTATATAAAGGGTCGAGTGAGTCTGTTGAGAGGGGGATCTTGGGAGAATTGTTAGGCAAGTCATTAGGAGAGAGAAAGTTTAAGAGTGTTCTAACTTCTAAGTGTAATTCTATTTTCCTGTGTAAACAATTCATAGATTCAATCAATAAACATTCTTGATCTGATATCTTTCAATGGACTAATTAAGCAAAATCGATTAAGGGGTGTAGTGTGGGAAAACCTGCTACTACAAATTGTATCCCCTAAGCATAGATTATCTTAATACAAGCATAACCTATCTAATTGAATCACAACTAATGAAAAGAATTTTTGCAAACAATTAAAAATCTACAAAAGCAGTGATTGAGTGAATTATTAATTATAAATTAGAGAAAATAAAATAGTTACCAATTATTCATGCGTAAATAGCTTCCTCATTGCCTTGGTTGTGGGAGAATTAGCCGCTCATCATGTTGGAAACACGCTCAAAAATCATTATTATTGCTCAAAGGGTGTTTACAAAGATGAAAAGGAAGAAGAAATTATAAAACCGGGTTTCTAACAGTTTTATTTGTTACAAACTGAACTGTTACAGAGAACGATAGAAAATAACTGCTGTAGTCGCTGTACAATATAAGTCTGTCTCCTAAACTACGACCCTCAGTCGCTGTAGCATAAACGACTGTTCCTTATGCGTTGTATGTTCTTGGTGTTCTTCACAGCAGCAGAAAATGGCGATTCTCTGCAGCTTGATTTTCTCGACTCTGTGACATTCTAAACTGCTCCCAATCTCTCCGCCCCCCTTCTCTATACTCCCACAGGCCCTTTTATACTCACAAGACCCCTAAAATCCTCGAGTTAATGCCAAAATATTTTGTTTTAAAGTCTTGATATTTTTATCTTCTTTCCTTCCTTGCAGAGATTTTATTTCCTTCTTGAACCGTCTGATGATGTTTACACACTCCCAATGGGCTGAGATGACATTTACTTAAGGAAAGACTCAGTCAATCCACATGCCATCTACCATAACTATCACAATAAACATGGGAAAACAGAGTTGTGCCCCCGATATTCTTGTGTCTCCTATTCCACGTAAATCTCCTTTCTTCTCGAGTCTAATCAAGTATTACTCCGTTTTGCCTTAATGAGGCCATTCTCACCCAAAGCCAAGCAATAAGTCCGTATAAAACTCAATAGAACCCGATCCAGGAATTCATGCACATCAAAAATAGTTTCTCGCCAAAAGTTCATATTTGAATGGGGAAGATGGTGTCCCCCTAACCAGTTGTGGGGTGCGACTAGCAGGTGCTAACTGAAATGCCCCTTATAAATTAAGGTGCCCCTTATCCAAAAGCGAGAGTCTGAATAACACGTGTCTTCCGAAGGTGCTCCGAGCAACTTTTCGAGCCGAATTTTCCAACAATATTTATTTCCAAAAAATACCTACAAACACACAAAACACCATAATAAGGACGAAACGAGTAACCGACAAAACGAAACATTGAGGACAAATTAGACACATAAATGCGTCTATCATATATCTTTATTATGGTAAACCCAATCACCATACAAGATAGAGCCATATAACTCCCACTTGGGGATCCGAGACTCAAAGATGAAATTCCTTCACCGTCAGTCAAGGAATTCTTCAACACAAGAGATACGGTCAATCAAGAAGCATGTAATTTGCAAGGGAAAATCAGACTGAAGGAGAAGCCGCTTTAACGCTCTCTCCAGAAGAAGCCGCTTCAACGTACGCTTCAGAAGCCGCTTCAATGCACACTCCATAAGCCGCTTCAACGCACGCTCTCTCCCGAAGCCGCGCCAACGCTCTCTCCAGAAGAAGCCGCTTAACGTTCTCTCCCGAATCCAAGACTCTTTCCTAAGCCACTTCAAGCACTCTCTTGCAGGCCGGCCGCTTCAACACCTTACCAAAGCAAATGCAATGGAAATACGTCTTTCAAGAGAAAATAAGCTCCGTATAATTACACCTGGGGACTGCCAGCACATGATGCCTTCACGTCGCTCAACTGGTTTATTTCTAATATCAGCAATCATCACTATTGAAGCTTTAAGAGCCGCGGAGAATTCTCAACATGAAGACGTACATGTGCATCAAAGACTCCAATGTACAAATCGGAGATATTTTCACGTGTCCAGCTACACCATTGATTTTGAAGTGTAACTAGGGGCTGCTCATCGCATCCCGTTCCATACAACCATCTAAGATTCATAAGACGATTCAAAGGATGTTGCTTGAAACGAAATCCTTGAAGACTTATAGCGGCACGTCGACAACGAAGGTCTCTCAGCTTGTATACTTCACTTAACGGCTCCGGAGGATTGTGCCCATACAAGCATAACATCATCGCAATCAGAAAGAGCAAGATGACTAAAAGAAATCATCAAGAAGCCAATACATGCTTCTTAGGGCAAGCATCATTCGTACCCTGAAGTGCAGCTGCTTCAATGATGAAACAACCTCTCAATCATCATCTCATTGTGCCTAGATCCCAGAAAGAAGTTTCGCCATCTGTAATTTTCATATTTTGGGAAATCTCTTCACGGAATCAGGAAACAGCGAGCTAGTGCACGCGGTACTCCCAGATTGCGATTACTTCTTCAGACATGTCCAATCACATCACACGCGCCAATAATTGGAGATAGAGCCTCCGCACCTAACAAATACGACTCCTGGATCTCCTGTTCACGGAAGCACAACGCATGTGATATAACAAATAGAAGTTACATCATGAATAAGGACCAAGGGCGCCTTCACCAGAGTCCTCTCCAGAAGCTGCTTCGACATCCTCTTCGGAGGTCGCTTCAACACACTTTTCAAAAGCTACGTCAACGTTCTTTTCGGGAGCTGCTTCAACATCTTTTCAGAATGCTTCACCAGCCTTTTAAGGATATTCCTCATGATAAGGCTCGTCCACATCCGATTCGAGGATTATGACATCGTCATGAATAGTTTGAGATCCCAACCAAACGTACGCCTAATCTACATGGGGCCAACCGAATTCATTCTAGGGGAACGCTCACCTGGATGCCTCTTGAACATGACATGTTCCAAAGACAGGCCGACCTATCTCTCCTGGTAACATCTAACTTTGTCTCATAAGTTTTATCTTTATTTGTCACCATCTAATGCCTACCCCACAATAGTACAACCATTGCGTGCTAGGCAGGGGACTTAATGTTGATGGTGGATTTTAGTTCAGGGCTAAAATTGTAAAACCAAAATTAATGCTGTTGACATCCTACAAAGGGTAAAGCCGTTTGATAAGTGATGAGTGCGAGTAAAACCTCTTCACTTTTTTTATTCGAAGCAATTCAATAAATACACAAAATTCGCCCATAATGGTGCGTGCAACAAGCAATCCCAAATATTCGTGAATTCTATTAGCATTACTAATTAATGCATGATTTGCCTAGTATTTTCCGTGCTATGTTCCCAAATGAACTCTCAATATTGGCATGACATGACGATTAAATGTTCGCCGCAACAGCAGTAGCATGAATCTCCTGAAGTGTCAGTATTGAGACCTGCATGAAAACACTCACATAGGCTACATCACTCTCTGACAAAGAAAGTCTCATATCGACGCGCTTCTAATTAAAGGACAGCTCGATCGAACATGTTTAATTTCCTTAAGGAAAATCTAGACTGTCCATATCAGTCTCAGAAACGATCCACGCAAGTTGGCCGTGCAATTTAACAAGTCTATCCAAACCCTGGAAAAAATAGGCAATTGTTGTGATGACCACCGGCGGGGCCACTTATGCCCTAGCCGGTCGAACACCACACCATATTCCCCAGCACCGTCAAACGCCAACCCAAAGAAGGATGGTTAGGATGTTTTGGGAGAGGCTCGAACGAGCAAGACTGTTCAGGGCAGTCTTAAAGCCATCGCAACCGTCCAACTTCGCTAGCATGGTTGGACGGATTAGATCATCCCATGAATGATCAGGAAAGCGCTAACGCACACGTTGGCGGGCCCACTTCTCCTTCACCCGATCGGTTTTCTCACGGCGAGGCCATGGAGCAATGAAACGATTGCTCAAACCATGGCAGGCGCGATGCTTCTAAGGATCGCGAATTCCACTATCGTATTAAATCGATCACAACCATCCAACTTAGCCGGCCTATTTGGATGGCTTAGATCGCATTTAGGACCATCAGGAAGGTGCACATGCGTTCACCGTCATCCAGACATGGGCCCTACGTGATCGATCTCTCCAAAGGAGGATCACGACGTGCCAAACCGCTTGGCCAAAGTCACGCGTCCGTGACTGTTTCAAAACCCTAATTAGGTTTGCGTAATGCACATCCGTCGTAGTTCGATCGTGACCATCCATCTTCGCCAGCCTAAATGGAGGGTGTAGATATATACTCAAGAGGTCCCAAGGATGTTAACGTGATCACCGTGGCCCACTTTGCGTGTGACCTCTCGCCTATAAAGATTAGGGCCGGCGCCTAAAACGCATGCCCAAAGATAGCATGCCACACGGCTTTTAAACCTTTGCGGCAATGTATTTCTATCGCAAATCGATCACGACCACTCATCTTTGCCGATCAAATTGAGTGGCCTAGATCGAATCTTTGTGGGACCGAGAGGTATAGGTATGCACGTCGGCGGACCATCTCCACGGATGCCTGGTCGGTCCCACCAAAATTAGCGCCCATGCTTAGATTCGGTCAAGCCAAATAGGGGATGTTGCGTACCTCTGAAAAACCCTAAAATCCATCAACGGCCGCAAATATGTGTCGTAGATCATCTCGTTCGTCTAACTTTGCCAGCTTGGTCGGACGGCTTGATTAAAAGTTAGGCGATAAATGAAGCGCCTCAATGATCACCGTCCGCCACTGTCACAGGGAGTGATCGACCAGATGGTAGCCGCCCATGCGGCTTCGAATGGTCACCGAAGATGGTTGGATGTGTTGCCATTTTTAAGACGCTTAATCCGCGGATTACTCAATCGAGTTTTAAAACAGCGATGCTTCATGCATATCGATTGTTTTGAGCTGCTTGCTTAAAAACGATGCATTACATACATCGAGCATGCACGATATTTCATCAATTCTATAAATAACTTAGTAGCACCGTATGTTATTTCTTGCGGCAGGTCCCACGACTTGACCCACTCATTCGAGACATCAAGCATGTCACAAACTGGGGGATACTCACCGGGGGGTATTGGTCTGGCGGTTTACAGCGTGCGGCGTGCAACGTGCCCATTACGAGAACGTGTCAGGAAGAGATGGACGGTTGACGGTGATAAGGGAAGTGGGCAAAGGCGTGATCGTGTGACAATCACCTACACGACCCCACTACTCCATCACTCAACTTCCTCCACTTCTTACGAGATGAGGATTGCGCTCAAATGACTTGTATAAATAGGTTCTTCAACCTATTTTCAAAAACACAGAAAACCAAGTGTTGTATCATAGTATCCAGAAAAACACCCAGAACTGATAGCTTACATTATGCAAGCCAGTTTAACATTCTGATACAAGTCATAAAAAGCCAACACCTTCATAATCTCAACACATTTGCTTCCCTCCCTAAGATCAACCCCATCTCCTTCACTTTGTGACCGAAGCAAGTCTGGAATGGCCATTTCTTGGTTTAGGCCAGAATTGTACAGATTGATCTCTCGAATCTAAAAGTACTCCCGTGCAGTGCATTTGTTTAGGGTTTAGATTCGTTTCTCATTCAGACACACCCCAAATTTACCAAAACCAGCAGAAACAGTTTTCACCCATAGACAACTGGGTTGATTATTTTCATGATTAACTTTGTCATTGCTCCATAGATTCTCTTATGTCGAGTATGACCAATTAATTTGATTACTTTTGTGATTAGTTTGGTTGTGTATTTAGATTAGATTAATTATGGGTTCTCTTGTGATTAATCGAATTGAGTATTTTTGAGTCTCCATAAGTTTACTTGTGTTGAGCATTATCGATTAAATTAATCATGAACTTCTTGTGATTAATTTAATTGAGTATTTTGGATTCAAATTCATACTTATATGTGATTTGTTATGTCCAAAGAAATCCATCTTTTCTTTCGAAATTAAGGTCGCTCTTGTTGTTCTTTCGGGAATGACATATTATGGCGGAGAGTTCTTTTTGAACTTGTGCTTAATTGCCAAATCTTTGTGGGGAGTGCGGCTGTGGAATATTATAGGGGTTGTCTTGTATCTTTAAACTCATTGATGAATTTTTCTGTCTTAGGGTCTTCTTTTAATGAATGTTTGCATCATCTTACTCTTGTACTGATACGATGTAAAGAAAAGAATTTGGTTTTAAACTGGGAAAAATGTCATTTCATGGTTAACTCAGGCATCGTACTAGGGCATATCATTTCTGAAAAAGGCATAAAAGTAAATAAAGTTAAAGTTGATATCATTCAACATTTTCCTCAACCTCACTTTGTGAGGGAGATAAGGTCATTCTTGGGCCATGCCAGTTTTTACCAGCGATTCATTAAAGACTTTAGTAAAATTTCAAGACCCTTGTGTAGTCTTCTTGCAAAAGATGTTTCATTTGTCTTTGATGACGCTTGTAAGGAAGAATGGGAGCAATTGAAAGCTCTTCTCACATCTGCCCCTATAGTCAGACCACCCGACTGGACCTTACCATTTGAAATTATGTTTGATGAGTCTGACTATGTTGTAGGAGCTGTTTTAGGCCAGCGAGTGGATACACTCCCTTATGTGATTTACTATGCTAGTAAAATACTTAATGATGCTCAACTAAATTATTCAACAACTGAGAAAGAATTACTAGCTGTTGTGTTTGCATTGGATAAATTTAGATCTTACCTGATAGGGTCTAAAGTCATCATATATTCTGACTATGCTGCATTGAAATATCTTTTATCTAAAATGATGCCAAACCTCGTCTAATTCGATGGATACTCTTGTTACAAGAGTTCAATCTCAAAATTCGAGATAAGAAAGGGTCTGAAAACGTTGTTCCTGATCACTTGTCTAGGTTGAATGTTGAATTTGTTGATGAATCTTTGCTTATTAGAGAATCATTTCCTGACGAACAATTGATGCTTGTATCTGAAATGCCTTGGTTTGCTGATATTGTTAACTACCTTGCTACATGTAGAATGCCTTTGCATTGGTCTAGATAAGACCGCTCTAAATTCTTGGCTGAAGTGAAATATTTTTTTTTGGGATGACCCATACTTGTTTAAATACTGCCCTGACCAACTCATTAGGAGAAGTGTCCCCAATTCAGAAAAAAAGAGATGTCATCTCTTTCTGTCATGACCATGCATGTGGATGCCATTTTAGTGACAAGAAAACTGCTGCAAAAATCTTGCTGAGTGGTTTTTATTGGCCATCATTGTTCAAAGATAGCCATGCCTTTTGTGTTGCTTGTGACCGATGCCAGAAATTAGGAAGTATCTCAAGAAGAAACATGATGCCCTTACAACCTATTTTGATTGTTGAATTGTTTGATGTATGGGGTATTGATTTCATGGGTCCCTTTCGTAACTTTGAAGGTAAGTTATACATTCTCGTTGTTATTGATTATGTCTCTAAGTGGGTAGAAGGCATTGCCTCCAAAACAAATGACCATAAAGTAGTTCTTCCTTTTCTTAAAGAAAACATTTTCTCTCTTTTTGGAACACCTAGAGCAATAATAAGTGATGGTGGTACTCATTTTTGCAATAGACCTTTTGAATCACTTATGAGCAAGTATGGAATAGCTCATAAGGTAGCAACACCTTACCATCCTCAGACCAGTGGCCAAGTAGAAGTTTCTAATAGGGAAATTAAGCATATTCTTGAAAAGGCTGATAATCTTACTAGGAAAGATTGGTCTTTATGTTTAAATGATGTTTTGTGGGCCTATATAACTGCATACAAAACTCCTATAGGCATGTCCCCTTAAATACTTGGGTATGGTAAAGTGTGTCATCTACGTGTAGAGTTAGAACATCAAGCATATTGGGCTATTAAGAAATTGAACTTTGATCTTGATAAGGCTGGTACCCAAAGGAAACTTCAACTCAATGAGTTAGAAGAAATAAGAAATGATGCTTATGATATTGCCAAAATGTACAAAAATAGAATGAAAGTGTTTCATGACAAACACATTTTACGCAAGTCTTTCACACCTGGTCAAAAAGTTTTATTGTACAACACTCGTTTGCATCTTTTTCCAGGAAATTTACGTTCTCGATGGTCAGGACCATTCTTGGTACGTACTGTTTTCCCTCATGGAGTTGTTGAAATCGAAAATACAGCAAACAAGAACATCTTTAAGTTCAATGGTCAGAGATTGAAACCATTTCTGGAGCCTCTTTCACCAGAAGTAGAGACCATAGACTTGGAAGACCCCGTCTATGTGGACTAAACTGGTTCACCTGTGTACATATATGGATTAAAAGTCCATTCTCTTTCCCTTTTCTTTTTATTTTTGCATAAACTTTTATGTGTGTTAAACAAACTTTTTTCCTTTTCACTCTTGTTGTTTGCTTTCAAAGCATTCATCCATTCTTGGTTTAGCACCATCATTTTTGCATCTGGTAATCTCTTTCCTTTAAGTCTACTCTGCATTGTTCTCCTGGTATGTTTTTGTAATTTCGTTGAAACATTGAGGACAATGTTAGATCTAGGTTTGGGGGAGTATTTTGCATATAAAAAAAATATAATAATAATAAAATTTGTTGTAAATATTTGCATAAAACCTCCAACTTGTAGAGATTTTAGAGTCACTAGAATGCTTCTAGCTATGTTTACATAGAGAGTCTGACCGAAATAACTGAATTTGGAAAAACTAGAGAACATAATCGAGTTTCTTAGTTGTTAGAGCGTTAAAGTTTGATTTAACCATGCCTAGGTAGGAAAATTAGGTGCAGAAAGATTTTTGGTATTAGAGTTGTGATCACTTTTAGTGGAGACTACCTATTTTTACATCAAGCGAGGCACCGACCTTCATTTTTTGTGACTATCTAAAAAGTCCTTTTAGAGTGTGTGTCACCGTAAGTAAATTCCGGGTAGGAATGATGGCTTCCCAACTTCGCACCACTTTCAGCACTATTATTGATCTCTTGAGTGCTAATTCCGTCAATCATGAGGATGACGTCTAAAGATGAAAACTCCTTCTTGTAGTTTGATTTGCAGTTAGCACCATTCTCTCTCTCGACAACATCAACAGATCTATATAGAAACATATCACCATCAACAAGCATAACGACATCAGATTCTATGAAGAAATAATGAAATAGTCTGAGGTTTACATGCAACAATACAAGGAAGAGTAACAATTCATATCCAAAGATACAGTGCAAAGAGCAGAATTCGTTATACAATATTGAAGACTTATCTTACAAGAGCAAAGAAAATCAAAGAAGATGAGAATTAGTGAAGTTTATGAAATCAAGACAATTCAAGTTGTGAATAATTGAGTGATAAAGTCCTTCATCCATGGATTCAGTAGTATCATCATTTATTTTGTTGTTTTATTGTTTAATAAAAAAAAAACATAACTAATTATCGTAGTTTATTTTTTTAGTTTTGTTTAAATAACACCATGGTAAAGAAGAATAATTTAAGAGGAAATTTCAAGCAATAAGAAATTAAAGAGAAGAATCAGAAATTGTCAAGGTTCTAGAAGTTCAAGAGTTCATCATCAACAGTTGAAGAGCGAAGACCGAAGATTGAAGACGTTTCTATGGATGTTGTGAGAGTGGTGTTGATTGCCGATCGTATGTGAAGGTAAGTGAGTAATTCCATCCTCTCTAATGGTTGATTTATTTTCTTAGAGATCATCAGAAAGGATTCTTTTTGTCCACAATTTTGTGGAGTCTCCAGAAATTATTTCGGAAGGTTCTCCTTCCCACCATTCAACGTGTGCAGGATTTCTCTCTTTATCCCTGCCTGCACACATGAGAGACTAAAAAACAATCTTTTTGAGTGCAGTTATCATAAAAACCTATTGGTGAGGCAGAAGTCGAGGCTCGTGATCACTCTCGAACCCGAATTATTTCATATGGTATGGTTATTTCTCGCTCAACTCTTAAGGATGAGAATGCGTTCTTTGGTAGTTCTAACTTCTTATTACTAGCATGCAGAAACTCTATGTCCTCGTAGCTCCTTGGATGCTTAGGACTCTGGTATGCTCGAAGTTGGAGAAGGTTTTGTGGGCACACCTCTGGCAAACCCTCACGAGACTACAACTCATCCACTAGGGACACCCAGGGGTTTAAAGGATTATTGCATCCGCTAAATGCATTCGAGAGACCAGCGACAGTGGTATTGTTAGGATTTCTTATTTTCTGTTTCACTTGAGGACAAGTAAAATTCAGGTTTGGGGGTATTTGATGAGTGCCAAATATTGCATATTTTTACACATTTTTATTGGCATTTAACTCATCTTTTGTGCTTTAAAATCATATATTTTCCCAAATTATTTATTTTCATTGTTTTCACGAATAAATACTTTTACTAATTAACTTTGTGTTTTTAGGTACTAAATAAAGCTTGGATGAATGTTGAAGCCAAAAGAGTAGAGAATTGGTGACAATGGAAGAGAAACAACAAAGACCCCCGCTAGAAGGAAGTGAAGAATGTCTTTTGCACCTCATACGCAGGTGAAGAATATTGTTTGCAAGACTCAAAACTAAAAGTAGGCCTGAGATATTAGCTTAGAAGAAGACATGGGCTTAGAAGAAGATCTTCCAAAAGATAAAACTCAAGATGTAAGACCCAAACCCATTTCCATCCCGAGTCGTCATATTTGACATAGCTACTAAGCATCCAACGGTGTCTCCAACTGATGTATCAAATCTTGATGCTCCCGCCTCACAGCCTAGCACCTACCATTCTTCTCCTAATCGAACAGAAGACAAACATCCCCTTTGTACGTCGTTCTCATCTTCTCCAAGCTCTGCAAAAACTCGATTCACCTCCATCAATCACTTCCATTCCTGACCACTTCTGAGCACAACCACCTTCTCAAGATCCATCAATCAACCTCCTAGTCTCTATGTATCTCCATCTTAGCTTGTTCTCCAAAACAGTAACCCTAGAAGCTAGGATTGAGAGAGATAAGGCTATGGTTATCTTCACAGTTGTAGAGCATCAAATCAAGGAGCTGGAAAGTTGAATTGCAGAAGGGGTTTGTAGGAAAACACGTTATGGGTGAGTGAGTGTTATCTAATTATCGAATTCTAGTAATTGAGAAGGAAAGGGGATATAAATATGGTTCTCTGTGAAGTGTGTAATCATCCGAATTTAGTTGGATCAATTGCTTAGTTTAAAACCATTGTTTAATCATCTTCATCATATTCTAATTCCATTTGCTAGGGTTTAGATGAAGCCCTAGCTTTCTTCTATGTTATTCATGCTATATGTGTTACTCTTGAATGCTTAAACTGTTTTAGGATAGACTTAATCTTAGTGCTTCAATACTTTGCTCTCACAGTGTATGCAAAGCATCCATTGTAGTTAGAATAAAATTATGTTGATTGTGCTGCAACTCATACTTGATAGACTATCGTTAATCCCTTAACTAATTGTGTTTAATTAGACAGTTAGTGCTACGGATTAATACCTTAGTTGTGATTGAACTATCCATTGGTGAAACACCTTAGATATAGGGGCAGACTTGAATCTTCACCTTTATTTGTTACAAGGACAAGAGTAGTGTAATTAGTTGAATACATAGTGTGAGTTATTAGTGGATTTGAAAATCCTAGTACCTTCATTCTCAGTGTTAACATCTTTGTTGTTGTATCTTTAGTTTGCTGTTATAATCTCTACCAACATCTATTCGTATTGACAAAACGAAACCCCTATTATGTTACTCCTTGTTCTAAATCAGTTGTAGTAAGACTTTGGCTTCAATTTACACCCACCTTGTCCCTGAGGATCGACATGTTCTTGCCTTGTGTTGCATATCGACACTGTGCACTTGCAGTTAGTAATTGTATGCTTGTTTCTAGACCTACCAAATGGCCGGTAATTAAAACATATATGATGAAAATCATAATTAAAGTCTTTTCAATATTTTGGACCGGGATCACCTTGAGCATCAAGGAATATCTTTGAATAATTAAAGATAAGAGTTATGTACATGTTCAAATAATATCGACATCTAGAAGCTTCTCATCTTGACAAACCCAAAACCTAATTCACACACACCATGAAGAAATATGTGAACCATGGATACTTGGTTTTTCTCATGGAACCGATTAAACCATCACTCCAAAATATGTTGTGAGCAGTTATAACATGATTCCCAAGATAGGTTGTAATCGGTTACAACTTGCTCCACAAAGTAGCTTGTGACCCGGTTACACCTTGCTTCCCGAAGTATCTTGTGACCAGGTTACACGTTGCTTCGAAGGCGGCTTGTGACCGATTACAAATAACTTCCCAATTCATCTTGTGACCGATTCTGACTTGCATTCCAATATAGCTTGTAATCGGTTACACCTTGAATTCCAAAGTAAATTGTGACCAATTACAACTAGCTATATGTTATAAGCTATGACCGGTTATACCTCAAGTCTCAACATAAGTTAAGATAATTTCTACCATTGTCATCTTCCATTGTTCATCCAAAATATATTCAATAAAGAACAAGACGAATCATGATTTCCCTTTCGATTATGAAAACAAGTTCATACATCTACTTCCTTAAACTAATGTAATAATACATAGTTTCCTAGGATGAAATCACACCTATATAATGCACACATAATCTAATAATGAAATACAATTAATTATGTCGATGTCGTATTTACGAAGTTCCAAAAGATAAGCGTTTATACTTCGTAATATGTTTCCTTGATACTTTGATCATACTTGTATGACCAAGTCTCATCACTAGAGTATTATATACAACTATATACAGCTTCGCATATTTTGTTTTCAATATAGCATGACTTGAAAGATATGATAGGAATGGAAACAAGATCAAGTCAATATTACTAACCTCAAGTGGAAGCATGATGTCGTCGTTGTAGTCGTTACTTCTTCTCATTCTTCAAGTCTTGAGTAATACTTGGATGTCTCAACATTCCTAGACTTTCTAGTCTAACCTAAATGAAGTTGACTCTAGTATTTAATCAAGCGACTCTAGATGAGTTTTGATACTAAAATATGACAACCAAACATGACATACCAATGCTTGGTGGGTTCAACCGAGCTATGCTCTAACAATCTCCCCCTTTGTCAATTTTAGTGACAAAACTCTTATTACATATGGAGCTAAACGAATTACAAAATAACTCATTCTTCATACGCTTGATTCCAAGTTTCAACAGCACAATATCCTGCATATATTCAAAAAAAAAAATGTCGTTGTTGACATTTGAATAACAAAAGCTTTATTCCCCCTAAAGGAAAGCTAGGTAAATATTCAAACAGATTCTTCCATGTTTGGAATATGATCCAAAGGACTTGCTATTCACGTGCGTGACTCTAGAAGTCGAAGGCGCAGGGATACTGAGGAAACTAAGTAGCTAGGGGTAGTCTACTTGGTCTCAACTATACGAAGTTGGTATTAGATTTTGTATAGCGTCTTAATTCTGAGAGTATAAAACACTGGACTAGGTCCCTGAGTTTTTCTGCATTTGTGGTTTCCTCGTTAACAAAATCTTGTTGTGTCATTTACTTTGTTTTCCGCATTATAATTGTTATTATAATTAAGTAAGTTACACACGTACGTTAACTCTGTAACACTTGATATTGATCTTATAGAGTTTCGGTTTAATACCGTACCTATTATCAAGTGCATACTTTGTTGTTGTATCGTCTCGATCTTGAATCCATAGTAAATCACACAAGTGATTTTGTTGTTGTATTGTCTCGATCTCGTATCCATAAACGATCACACGAAGTGTGAACCAAAGTTGTTGTATTCTCTCGACTTTGTCCATAGACGATCACATTGCAGTAAAGGACTTATAGGTAGATAATTAAAAGATTGTGGTGTATTTGGGTACCCTCGTCTTTGCACTCCTTTATTGGCGGCCAAATAGAATTAGAATTTAGAGTTGTCATTTCTTATACGAATAACTTAATTAAAAACATTGATGTTTTAGGTAATTTCGGAGTTCCCTCCAAATACTATTTGGCATTTTCAAAGACGATGGTGATTGTCATTTTCTCCTTTGCTAACTTAGTTATATCTCTTTTTTGGTATTTTCGGGTTCCTCTAAGTACTATTTAGCATTCTCAAATGCGATAATGGTTGTCATTTTCTCTCCTCCTGACTTATCTGTATTCAAGTCGGCTATGGGCCTCCTTAACTGGCGGCCAAATAGAATTAGAATTTAGAGCAATCATTTCTTATAACAATAACTTAATTAAAAACATCGATCTCTTTGGTAATTTTCGGGTTCCCTCCAAGTACTATTTGGCGTTCTCAAATGCGATAGTGATTGTTATTTTCTCGCCTCCTAATTTAGCTATATCTCTTTTTATTTAAGTAAAAAAGAACCATATGGTTTGCTCTAAGTTTTTTTTCTTTCTTTTGGTACACAGTTTGCTTTAAATCAGCTACATGCCTCCTTTACTGGCGGCAAAATAGAATGGGCAAATTAATAAAGTAACCAGCTTCCTTGCCCCTAATTAATAAACCAGCCATTTTTTTTAAGTCTTATATAAAGTAGCCAAACTGTTAGTTTTCACGTCTGGGCTCACCAGAATAGTCGGCATAAGTTGATTTAATCAATAAGTCCCATGAAATTACCACCATACCCTATGAAATTCTAGAGTAAGAGCATCGTTTAATCCGAATTCATGATCTTCATCTCTTCAGCTCCTTTCTACATCTTTTCTTCTTCGACCATAAAAGAAATAAGAGCAATTTCAAAAAATTAATACGAACATGAAGATTAGGTTAGAGTTTGATATGAATTTGGTACGAATTTATCAAGATTTTTAACATACATATCGACCTAAAATCAGTTCACAATGGTGATGTTGCTGTCGGTAATTGAGAAGACTTTTGGAGAAGAATTTAAAGTGATTTTGAGTCATAGTTTGATTGGGAAGAATGGGTCTGCAGCGAATTCGATTTGATATGGAGTATGCATCATTGGGTATGAATCAGTTGACTGATTTAAGTAAACAAAAAATCTAGGATTTGAGCTTTGTTTGGAGTACATTAATGGAGATTTGGGGTAGATTCGGAAGAACATGTTACTGTTTCGCAAAGAAGAAGATGAATACGTTATTTCAATTTGGGTTTCCTGTTACATCTTAGGGTTTGTGATTTAGGCTCAATTGGGTTTAGCAGGCATGATTTCAAACTGGGGAAGAACAAGTTGATTTCAAATTGGGTCTAATGTTGTGAATTTATGATTTGAGTATTTTTTTGGGGATTAAAAAGCTAGGGTTCCTAACTTTCTTGGTGGTGGAAGGAAAATTTTAAAACACTGTTTTGATTGATGGTAATTTTTAAGTGATAATTACGAAGAAGATGAATACCTGAGTCAATGAGTTGACTCAAAATGGTTCATAACACTAACCGGACTTAGTGACTTTTTGAGGGGGTCTAGATGACATTTTCTAATGAAGATAACCGACACGTGATCACTAACTCAACATTGTTACCCGTTTTTTAGAAAAAACGGGACAGAAAAAGTCCAACCCGACCATTTTATATAAAGATTCGAGAAAACGGTCACTTTCTAAAATATAGTTGAAAAAATTGGTCACCGTGGAAAAAAGCCCCAAATAAAATTAGAATTTAGAGCTGAGAAATAATTAAACTCCAACATGCAAATATTTCACTTCTTTATTTCTATATTAATATATTTTTCACTTGTGTATCTGTTATCAAACCAATTCAATTTTGGAATGAAAAAAACAACAGATAAGCATCATCTATTATACGATGCCTTATCACTGTCCCATACAGAATGCAGACATTTGCAATTCAAAAAATGGGACGGTAGCAATTATTCTAACAACTCAACAATCGGTTTCGCAAACATTTTCTAAACCTAGATGCTAGTACTACTAATTTTATTACACACAATTTAAGACAAATTAGGCTATAACCCGATGTTAATCAATTAATCTTGATTATCAATCAATAATTAAGTTATGGTACGAACAAGAGGTGAGTGGGGCATGGGGAATGAGGCGACATCATTCTTGGTGTCATAATAATCTCTTCGCACCTTCGAGAAAAGCTGACACGAAGGTTGTTCATCCATCGTGGTTTC
The DNA here is from genome assembly GCA_023531295.1 of Papaver armeniacum. Classification (NCBI taxonomy): domain Eukaryota; kingdom Viridiplantae; phylum Streptophyta; class Magnoliopsida; order Ranunculales; family Papaveraceae; genus Papaver; species Papaver armeniacum. Next base: position 16,531 of record JAJJWW010000897.1, read on the forward strand.
TTCGCTAGTGGAGGTGATTCCGATGAACTGTTATCCTTCACTTGAAGCGCCACGAATTTTCGGATTCTTCCAAGTGCGATTTCCACCGTTTCATCATCCATGTTTGCGAAACAAACCCGAAACCATCCAGCTTCTGAACATTGAAAGAAGAACCAGGTGACACGTTAAGTTTAACGTCGTTGATTATAACACGCCATAATGACATCTCGGCTTCCAGAGTCGGCTCTTTAAGAAGACTCCGTAAATCCATCCAGAAAAATAAACCTGCATTACTCTTCAAACTACCGATTCCTACTTCCTTGAGGCCTTGTGTTAGCATATTATGTCTTTTCGCCAACCTCTTTGAACTCTCGGAGAGAAACCGATCAACAAACTCGTCATCTGAAAGCAATGACGCAACAAAATGTTGTGTTTGTGTAGAAACTAATCCGAAACTCGACATCTTTCGAGCACAATTTACTACTCTTTTGTTGTACGAATAAATAATTCCAACTCTAAAGCCTGGAAGTCCCATATCCTTTGAAAGACTAGATAGAACATGGATGAGATCGCGATTGCATTCCTTAGTTTCTTCGACTACCTCGGAAATGCTTACGAAATCAGGTTTTTCAAAGACGGTGGCAGCATAAATCTCGTCGCATATTAGATGTATATTCTTTTCATTGATGAAGTTCACAAGGGATCTTAGTGTATCCTTATCTAGAACAGTCCCCAATGGGTTTGAAGGGTTGTTTATGAGTAAACCTTTAACTCTAATGTTAGCTTCTTGAGCTTTCTGATATGCAGCTTCCAACGCCGTAATGGTGATGCGGAAATTGTTAGAACTTTCACAGACAATTGGAATTAGTTTCACCCCTGTCCTCCATCCAAAGTCTCGACTAAATCTGCAAAAGATTTCCAAATTTAATATCAGTACAAAGAAAGAAATCATTTATCGATAGATAGACGATTAGTCAATGCTTAAGTACTTCATATGAAATTTCGTGCACATCTTTGTCATGTCAGGCTGTGTTTCAGTAAGTTAGATGGGGTACCATTCATCAAGGTGGGGCAAATATGCTAGTGCTTAAATGGTCCAGCAGATTTAAAGGTTGTACTTGTCGACATATTTAAGAGAGCAGATACGAAATGGAGAACGACGTAACTGTAACGTAGCGTCGGCTGGTAAAGTTCCTTAAGTGGATAGTGGTCAAACCAATATTGCTTAATGAAAGAGAAAAATAATACTAGTAAAGGATTTTACTAGTTTAAAGTATTAGCAGACAAGCTGAGATCATGGGTTCTAATGATTGATTTTTAATGCTGTAGATTGAAAGACACTTACGCCGGATAATATGGCGAAGGAACGAGGAACGCGTCACCGGCATCAGCTAAACAAAAGGAAATTGTTTCAGCGGCACCAGTAGCTCCTCCACTCATAACTACGTGATCTGGATCAAATGTAGCCTTACCTCCTCTTATTTTCCCCATAAACTTGGCAATAGCCTGCAAGTATATAAAAAAAAAAGAAAATCAATATTAACATAGTTTTTTTTCTTCATTTTTTTTGTTGGCATTAATCTGATTAGTACAAGATAATTAACGATATACACACCTCTCGAAAAGTAGATAGTCCATGATAATCTTGAAAGAGAGCGAGCTCCATGAAGTTGTTAACTCCTTGGTTAGTACATATTGAAGCCTCTGGATGTCTCTTAATCCAGTCTACAACTAAATCAAAGGATAGCTGCGCATACATAAAAAAACAAAATTAAGTCTCCCAGTACTATTTACACAAAGTTATTACGAAGACAAGAATACGTGAAACTTGAATTTTCATTGAAATTAATTACGTACCTGATTTTCAGCAAGACCCATTTGAATGACTCCATTAGGATTATCAGTTGGATGAAAAGGATCATTGTCATATGCTTTCCATCCATCAAAATACGGAGAATCTTCGCCGTGCCCGTTACTGTTTGCAATTTTAGAAAGAAGGTTTTGATTGTTTTCACTGAAACCCATTTAGTTAGACTCGATTTATTTACTTGGCAAGATGGAGAAAGAGTACGTGTATAATAAAAAAGAAGCAGAGAAAGAGAGTCTGAGAGTAAGAGTTATTGTGTCTTATCGAGATGATTAGATTCATGAAGAAGGATCGAGTAGGGATATATATATTTATAGGCATACATGCAGTTGAGAAAGGAGAAGGAAATGACAAGAAAGTAAATAGAGAGGCAGAATAAGATATTCAACCTTCAAGTTCAAACCAAGAAAGAGAGAATTATGAAAAGGAAGAAAGTAAGAAACAAAGAAGAAGACCAAAAGAAAAAAAAAATCTAGTTGTATCGGGTCAGTCTTCGTTAATCTTTCCTCTGTATGAATTTTTTTTTGTCGTCAAAGAACCGCTACTGGTTGAGCACGTGAACAAGAGACTGGAGAATTATTTGAAAAGTACTTTACCTTTCTGATCTTTACCGCCATGGTTTTAAATTTGGATCAACGAATGTAGATTGTTTTTGAGTGTTTATTATTGAGTTTGTTTGGTTATTCATGGTGGCTGTAAGAGGTATTCCAATGCCATTTTTCTTTCTTTAAGGAGAAACAAAAAAACATTGTTAGTGTGCTTAAGAGCTAAGTACAAATGAGTTTCTCGTGAAGAATCGAATCAAATGTATTTGGAGATTGACTGAACCCGACTCTATCTGTTTACGTTTGAAGTTATCCATTTCTGTCACGTTTTTAGGTCATTATTAAGTCGTGGCATTTCTGCAAGTTACGATGTTAAATTCTGTAGACTTTATTGTTCTATAATTGTAGGTAGTTCTGGTTGGTTTGGACTTTCTGTTCACCACCTCCTTTATTAGTTGGTACGGGCGTGCTTGCAACTTGCAAGTTTGGACTTCTCGGAATTTGAGAGGCAACTTACTGTGAAAGAAAATATAATAGTAGAAATCTTTGCCACAAAATGAAGAATACTAGTGTACTCATTATAGTAGTAAAGGTAGAAGTGAAGCGTAGATTCCACGTCCTGTACTATTGACTAGTTTAGGTTCTCAACACGCATTATGTTATTTTATTTTTCTGTATTCGTTGGTTCAAAACTTCACAGTATTTTCAGTTACTCGACTGTCAATTCCATTTATGAAGCGTAATTTTAACCTTCTACGGCAGTAGTGTATAAGACTTATTCTTGGTATACGAATTCACCAGAACCATCACTATCTAAGGTGGTATTGAGACTCGAGGTCAAATGTTTCATTAGACCTCGGAGGTTGTCTATAAAGAGTAATTACAGTCAGTGTCATGGAGCCGAACCTTTTCCCAAGTGGGGGTAAATTCATTTTTTTTAGATGGAAGAAGTATCACCTCATAACTTCATTAATTTCATATTTTGTTTACATTGATTGTTGGAAACAATGCAAAAATTCACACAAAGATAAATCTCAAGCAATTAGAGTGCGGGACTGGGTCATTTATCTTTAAGGTGTTTCGCGTCTGTCTCTTGATTGTGCTTCTTGGTCAATTCTTGTTGAAAATCTTATGGGATAAAGCTTGGTGAAATAACTCTCTTATTCGATTTCTCGCACTATGAGAAATCGAACTAACAAACTCTCTCTCTAACACTTGCTCGAACTCGAAATAGATGAAAAAGCTGTTTCTTCATCTTCTCGAGAAACTTTTCTTATATAACTCAAACAACATCAATACGGTTTTAATGAAAATAAATTTACGCAATAAGTGCGCCTTTGAAAATCCTCCATGTGGTCATAAAAGCGGCAACATTAAATTTGCAAAAATTAATATAATTAATTAGGATATTAATTTGAAAACCGTTTTTAAAATCAAGAGTTAAAAACGACCCAAAAAATAAGTTTCGGATCAATGGACCTCCCAAGACCCCGCTCTCCAGGATTTTAATAAATATTATAGATATATAAATATACCTATTCAAATGCATGGGGTGAGACTTGAACCCAAGTCTATAGTGTGGGAGCCCAAAATTATACCACCACACTATTTCTCTAATTGTGATATAAAATTACAAAACTATGTTTTTAAATATATATCCCAACATTGATCAATTACATTTGAAAATGGAGAAAAACAATCCATATAAAAAAAATTAACATATTTCGGAAACAAAAATAGAACATTGTACAGAAATTTTATAACATTGGAGAAATTGACATCCTTCTAATGGTTTCAAACCATTTTGTTTCTAGATCGTTTGTTTCTTGATCATCATCATCATTGATGTAAGATGCTTCCATAATAAGGAAGTAATATGCTCTTATTGTATCATCGCAATCAATATCGGTCTTACTCTGATTTGCCAAAATAGATTGTCTCCTTCAAAATATATTTGATTAGAGTGCAACACCACTAAAAACGCCATAATGGCTACGAGATAACAAGTCTAGATAGCATAAAAATCTTGAGAAAATAAATAGAAATCCTAAAAATTTGTTTTATTTGAATATATATATAATAATATCTACAATTCTACCCGAATCTTAAAATAATTCAAGATCCGGGTAGAAAATCTATGGAAATACTAAGAAAAAACAGATGAAATAACTTAAATCAATATAACTTGTAATTAAAGAGGATATTTTGTTTTTATCTTTTGGCGACTATGCGGTGGTAGAAAATTTTTTTTTTTTTTTTGGCATTTTAATTGACTTTTTAGTATTAAGTTATTAACTAAGTGAAAATAAAATCATAAAATATTTTAATTAAATTAGGTATAGTAATTTAGGTTGATTTTCATTTTTAGGCCATACATTTGATGTATTTTTATTGATTTTATACGAATATTATAATTTTAACCCTATTTGTCCCTGCAACACTCCGTGCCCGCTTACAATGGATTTTATCTTTACTGTTTCTACTAGATAGTAACCCGTGCTTCGCACCAGGAATAAAGTCTGCTTTGGGTTCGTTTCAGAATTAGTTCACTCTCTGAGACAGTGAGCTCTATATACACAAATGTCATAGTTAGGTATGATATACACTTTTCCTCATAGCGTCGATGATCCACACAGTTTTGTAATTGTAATTGGGAAAAAAGTTTGATCTAGCGCTGCTAGATCATTTTGATCATGTTCTTTGAAGCCGTTGGATGGAGTCGATCCAACGGTGGTGGTTGTCGATGGAGTTTTTCACTCCAAGGGCAAAAATGCAATTTTCATTAAAACCACCACCACCATTGGATTCACCTATCCAACGGCTCTAGCAGCGCTAGATCAAAAATGATCTAGCGCTGCTAGATCAAAATCGTTTCCTTGTAATTGCATTGTGACTTTGAGCTATCATTCAGGCTGTACGGAGTTTTATCCATTTACAATGGTGTGGGCATGTCACATTTTCCAAATATTCTTGAATCTTGACCCCAATAATGAATGATTCCAAGGCAAGGATTTGTTCTCTCTGGTTTCATAACCTAAGTAGAAGTAAGGTGCACAAAACTAAAAGACCCAGTTCTCATTACCATGTTTGATTCTCTTTCCATTAATGGTGGCAGTTAGGGCATACTTTATTCTGGGTGAAACACCGGACTGTCAGGAAACTTTCATATGTTGAATTGTTTAATCAATAAATTAGGAAACCAAAAGCAGTTCATGTTCCTCCCAACCGAAGTGAAAATTGGAATTTCCTTAATAGCATTGTCAACATAGCTATACCATTTTTAAGTTTTTCATGATTTTATAACAAAGATATGCACACACGAACTAAAACCTGGCGTCTTTAGGGGCGACCCCCAAAGAATTAGGGGCGACACAAAAGACAAAATAGATTGAAAATACTTGTATACCCCTTCATAATCGGTAGTTTAGGTTTTTAGCTACCGATTGCAAAATCTCATTTTTGGGACAACTCTATATTCGGTAGTTATATGAACTATTTTGACTACGATTATAGGCTCAACCAAATTAGAAAAATAGAGGATTTTTGCAAAATCTCATTTTGGGGCAACTCATATTCGGAAGTGGGATACCTTCATTTACCCGATTATAGGCTCAACCAATGCTTGAGTTGAAAAAGCTCGGTGCGGGCATGGACGTGGTATGAATACAATGTTGATGCAGCTATACGGGAGTGCAGGGGGGGTCCGGGCGTAACCCCTCCACGTGTGTTCGATGATTTTGGGGCTACTCTATATTCGGTAGTTATATGAACTATCTTGACTACCGAATATGGTTGGATATTCAAAGAAAGTCCTTTGTATAATCGAAGTCATGATAACTCTTCATTTCTTACCGATTATAGGCTCAACCAAAATTCCAAAAAAAAAAAGGATTTTTGCAAAATCTGATTTTTGGGGCTACTCTATATTCGGTAGTTATATGAACTATTTTGACTACAGGAATATGGTTGAATATTTACCAAAGAGAGCAAGGATAATCGGAAGTTAGGATAACTTCATTTTCTACCGATTATAGGCTCAACCAAAATTTCAAAAAAAAGGATTTTTGCAAAATCGATTTTGGGGCTACTCTATATTCGGTAGTTATATGAACTATTTTGACTCTGGAATTATGGTAGGATATTTGTAAAGAGAGCCATTGTATAATCGGAAGTCATGATAACTCTTCCTTTCTTCGGATTATAGGCTCAACCAAAATTCCAAAAAAGGATTTTCAAAATCTCATTTTGGGCTACTCTATATTCGGGAGTTAAATAACCTAAATTCCCCTAGATTATGGTAGGATATTTGCTAAAGGTCTACTTGCAGATCGGGAGTCAAGATAACTATTTTGACTATAAGATTATAGGATAGTCAAAATTCAAAAGATAAAGGATTTTACTTTATATTCGGAAGTTATACAAACCAAATTTACTCCAGATTGTTGATTAACTCGATTGTATAGTTATCTACCGATTGTAAAGGGTAGTTTGGGATTAAAAAAATGCCCGAAAATAACCTACTAGGTGTGAAATAACCTACCGATTATGGCATTTTTGTCGTTTTGTGTCGCCCCTAATTCTTTTGGGGTCGCCCCTAAAGACCCCAGGAACTAAAAGCTTTCAGACAAAGAAGTGAATCGAAGGTGTTCAACTTTAAATTGATAGGAAACATAAAAGGGTAATAGCTTATACGGAACATAAACAACCGTCCATCGGGTAAAAGCACGGAAGCGTTAGGCAGACACAACCAAATGCGAGAGAGAATTACCGGCTAATTCATATTTTTAGTAATCTTTGATTGCTTCCATCGTAATGCATAATTCACAAATCCAAATCTGCTCCTTGCCATTAATCAGGTTTTGCAGGAGGCAACACTTCCTTTGCGGTCTCATCGTGATGTTCAAATGCGTTACTTTCTTGATTCTTGGTCGTGTTCTTCAGCAATTTCTTAACATACACTCTTATTATCCGTAAGAGGAGAGTTTGGTGAAGAATTAAAGCTCAAATTTAAAATTGGAAAACACTACGGATTATGTCCTGAAATATTAATAGTAATTATGGACATGATAGACGCATTTATGTGTCTATATTAGTCTCAATTCTCTGTAATGTTAGTACTCAATTTTCCGCTTATTTTGGTATTTTGTGTCTTTGTAGGTGTTTTTGGAGAAATAAGATTTTGCGGCGAAATTGGCTCGAAAAGTTGTATTCGCGCTCGTGGGAGGAAATTACTATTCGGACTCTCATTTTGGATAAGGGGTGACCAAATTACTAAGGGGTACCCAGATTGCTAAAGGGACCCTCGGACTGGTTAGGGGGAGGTCATCTCTCCCATTTGAAATTCAGAAAAAGGCGGGAAACTATTTCAGTCTCCTGGCAGAGTTTGGGTCAAGATTTAGACGTGATTTAATGAGATTCAAGTGCGGATATCTCATGGGCTGGACTTATAATGGCCAAACAGGCTTGGCATGAGTGTTGGATTAGAAGAAATTGGGCCGGATCATCGAGACGACACAAAACAGAGGCTTAAACTTTCTCGGTTCTTCAGGCGAGAATTTGAACGAGATTATATGGAGATTTTCATGGAAATTGGTTGGAATGATCCTGTTACACTAAAACAGGAATGGCATGTGAGTTTAAATCGGAAAATAATCAAGTTTCCATACTCGTTTCATCAAAGCAGGGAAAGACCGAAAAGAGAGAAGTTATTGAAATATTATTGGCAGTTACGCGTGTAAATGGAAGGAAGATCCTCTCTAAAGATTTTATTACATCATGAATATGTTTTAGGGAAGAATCAAACAACCCAGACGCGTACAGGGAGAAGAAAAGGAAAAAAAATCCCGTACTTGGGAGAAAAGAAAAAAAGATGGAAAGAGAAGAGATTTTCGGGATTTAATCGACCTGTTGGGTATATATAGGTGCCGTGAGGTTAAGAGAAGTTATACAGAGAGTTTGGGGTCGATACGGAGGATTGGGAGCACTCACAGAGCCGAAGAAACGAAGTGCAGGAAAGCTTCCTGCTGCTGCTGAAGATGAAGAACACCAAGAACATTGAACCGCCAGAGACTGTCGCAGAAGCAGACTTAAATACAACGACAGTGTCAATCAACTATCGTTTTCTTTAGGCAGTCTTAGAAACTTGTAACGGTAACGTTTGTAACACCATTACAGCGTTACAAATCTCTGTTTAATACAATATCTTCAATAAAAACACCTTTTGAGCCATGTTTCTATCTTTTGGGTGCGTTTTGAGCATGCGGAGCTAAACCCCAACACTGGGATGACGGAGGAAGCCAAGTTCACAATTGTTTGGTAACTATAATTGGTTCTTATGACTTTTTGCATTGATTTTTAATCGATTTATGATTTTCATTGATTATTTGTGATTTTGTTTGATAGTGTATGCTTAGTCTAAGAACTTTTGATGCACTATGCTTACGATATACATCTAATGCTTTATAAAATCTACTTTCGGCAAAGAAATAGAGTCTAGAAGAGAGCTAAAATTGATATGAATCATTGTATGAATCAATTGATTGTGAAGTTTGGTGGAATCCTAAGTCCCAGTATCTCTCAACATTGTTAAAATCTTTTCGTTAGTTTTAGTATTTCTTTCATTAAGTCCTAAAATCAACAACTTCCCAAGTCCGAGCGAACGATACTCTACTTACATGAGTGCCAAATAGTGCATATTTATACACCTTTTTATTGGCATTTTACTCATCTTTTGCGCTTATAAATCGGATATTATCCCAGTTCTGTGTTTTCTTTGTTTTCAAGAATAAATATTTGTATTAATTAATTTTGTGTTTTTAGGTAATAAATAAAGCTCGGAGAATACGAGAGCCAAAAGAGCGAAAGGTGGAGTCAAGTGCCCAGGAGCGGAAAGCAAAGCCGCGCGCGCTGCGGCGGTTGCAACCCAACAAGTAGCAACTCATCTCAAGATATGGGCTTGAAGCTAGACCCAACCGCGACCGGATCCGAGCCCGTCCACCCGAGGCCGTCAGGATCTCTCCCAATTGCATCCTACGGTCGCTCCATCACGTGCATCAAAGATTGTTGCTCCGTGCAACACGGATCGCTCCAAAACCGCTTACCTCTATCGGTAGTTGATTTCGCTCCTATTCATCCAACGCTCGGTGCAGCGTTCTCATCAAACTTTGCTTCACCTGCCTCACATGAAATCCCCATACCCTATACCCGGTCGGCTAACCCTATTCTCCATTTCACTTTCTCTTCTTCTCTTTCTTCCTCCCTAGCTCGAAACTCCACCCCCATTCCCGGCCGAGCCCTGCACCACCACCTCCATACCGGCTGCGAGCCTCACCGCCACCATCACCTTCCGACACCAACCAACAACTCCTCCAACTCCCCTCACCGCCACCCTAGCTTCATTTGTCTCCATCCATAGCTTCTCACTTACCTAGAAGCTAGGATTGAGACAATTGAAAGTAGGGTTTTCACCATGATCGATGCGGGCGAAGTGACATGAGAAAGCTCGATTGAGCCGAAGAGAGCATGGGTTTGCCTTCACTTTTTGATTTAATTTTTATTTTTTGAATTAGGGTTAGGTATTTTGGGGGAAACCTTGCATGTATAAATAGGAGGAGTAGATAGTGAAATTGGGCACGCCTGGATTAGCCAGTGCTGTCAATTAGATTTAATTTCTGTTATTTGTTTTAGTTTAATTTGCTAGGGTTTCATTGAAACCCTAATTTCCATGTTGTGATGTTAACTGTTTTTGAACCATTCTTGTATGCTTAAACTTTAAAACAATTTCAATCCTAGCATCTAACATTCTTCTCTCACAATGCATGCCAACGCCATGGATGCATTGTAGTTAGGTTATACTTATGTTTAGTATGCTGCAGCTCATTCCTTAGAGTTATAGGCTAATTCCTTTGATTAGTTATACTTAATTAGATAACTAATACTCTGGGTTAGCACCTTAGCTGTGTATTGGAGTGTAACATGGAGAAACCCCTTAGATAGGTGGTGGGTTTTACACCCTGCCCTTATCAGTCACAAGGCAAGAAAGCCTCAACTCAGTGAGCACACAAGAGGAGTTAGAGGTGAATTTGAATACCTTAGCAATCCCTTGTCACTACCTTTTACCTTAGTTTAGGTTTATTTCATTACAAATCAGTAGTTTCGGTACAAAAATATCACATTTTACCATCCCATTTGTCACTTGTTACCACTTAGAAGTCGATTGAAGCAGCCTTAGATCAATATCGAGCACCACAAGTCTACGTGGTTCGACCCCGTACTTGCGGCGTCTCCGATAGGCGCCGTGCACTTCCCAGTATTGCCGTAGGCTCAAATATAACCCATCTTGAGGCCTACCAAGTTTTTGGCGCCGTTCAAAGGGTTTAGTCGTGCCTGTTGTTCAATTGCTTGCTTTCTTGATTTTCTCCCTGTACATACTCACCTTGTGTTATTTCTTTTAGTGTAACTTAGCTTGTTTTACCATTGCATCCAGTTTTCTTTTCTTTGCATTGCATCTTAGCTATTCACCTGCATCATTAGCATAACTTAGTGTGCATTACAATCATAATTTGTCTTTGTCCTTAGCATCTTTTGCCATCATTCTTTGTAGCTTAAGCATTTCTCTGTTCTTGCATTTCGCATCTATTTCTGCACTTTGCATCATAACCCTTCACACTTCCCATTAGTGTAACTTGTTAATAGCATAATCAGTTTGTAAATTTTGTTTTTTATGCATCTTGGCCTTTTGACCGGCTATAAGCCTCTGTCATTTTGTAGCTTAGTGTCACTTGTCACTTTTAACTCCCTGTCAGGTCAAGTTATTCTCGATTGCATCATTCTCTTTGCCTTAAGTTGCATATTGTGGGAGCTAAACTCTTCTCTTGAGCACAGTACTGCAAAGATTCTTCAGACCAATTTGAGGCAAGTAAGAGCAAATGTTAACAAAGCTGCCCAAACAAACCTGTGAGCTCTTGAGCAAGCCCAAGGAGTGGGAGAAAAAGGTGCAAAGTTCTGTGCATACCCCTGTGAGCCTTGTGAGCTACTTATGCATGCTAACATTGTGTATAACCTTAGCATTTGAATGACCCGAGCATAACCACGACTGTTAAGCTGCTTGCCTTGGCTTTAGCCCATTGTATGTTTGTCTTTGTCTTTGTGTGCAAAACCTACTTTTGGAATTTCTTTGAGCTTGTCTGAAGTAACTTGGATAGCCTTAGCTCCCACGCCTGTGCACGGCTCCATCCCCGAATTTGTTGAGCTTGTGCCGCTGGTTAGCCTAGGTTAGTGTAGCCGCATAACCTTTGTCAACCCTGAAGCTTGTTGAGACTGTGAGCCAAACTCCAGCCTTGAAACATTTGAGCTTGTCTTGCCTCTTGGAAAGCCCGGGTTATCTGCTAGCCCTTGTTGTATCTCGCCCTGTGTCTGTGAGCTGCGCCTGTATAAACTGTGCATTCTCAAAGGTTGTGCATTGCACATTTGTGTGAAAAATTTCACAAAACACGGGCTGCAAATAGGCATTTGTGTCAATCTTTTGACAACTCAAACAAACACAGGCTGCAAACAACAGCCCACATAACTTGCACTTGTGACCCCGACATGGGCTGAAACCAAACCATCTGCTGGGCTGTGCAAAAGATTAAGCCCCATCTGCTGGGCTTAAACTAAATTGAAGCCCACATACATTTGGGTTGTGCACACCGGGCATGCAAATTTCACAAACCTATTTACATTTAACAAAAAACCCGGGTTATCTCCGCACAAAACTAAGTCCACACACTTGGGTGGACTTCCCACAACTCTTGGGCTTCCCACATAAACCAAAGCTCCCAACAAAACCAAATGAATCCCATTGAAACCAAATCCCAATAAACCAAAGCCCACATAAACCAAACTAAATTTTGAGTTCAATTTGAGTACTAAATCATGACGAGTTACAGTGCATCGGGGATGGAACAAATAAATCCCTTAGAGAGCTTGCTTACGGGCACCTTTCACAGGATGAACACCCCACATACCATAGTGACTTTAGGGAATTTTATGGGCCTTCTCAAGGCCCTGATCTCACATACCCTAATCATTATGATCACATACATCATCCACCACAGGTTGAAAATGAACACTTTTCTTATACCCAGTCATCATTTTTAGATCAATTAGAGGCTCGACCATCTGCCTTAGAAAGGCAATCACATGAGCGATCTGTCAAATCTAATTCCCCTAGGCAATATGAAATGCATGCTTGCACCTTATGTGGTGGCTTAGACCACCCTTTGAGTCTTGTTATATTTTGCATGCTTTTAGGCAGGTCTAGGAAAACCATGATAATCCAAATGCGAAGTGTCTAGAAGTGATTATTGGGACCATAATCAACCTGCACACATGCATCATTCACCACAATGGGGAGATGAACAATTTTATACTCCCCTAACTCCTAGTTTGCAATCAATAATGGATACACTCATGGAGCAAAATGCTAGGCTTGAAATGAATGCAATGCATGACCATCCATATAGCAACATAACGAATTTCCCTTCTCTAGTGAACCTCATGCACAACCATACAATGAATATCCATATGAGGAATGCATACCCACTAGTGAAAACTCTCCTTTCATTGAACAACATAATGAACTTCTTGAATTTAGTCAAAACCTTGAGCAAAACCTTGAGCAATATCAAAAGTCAACTGACCAAAGGTTTGCGAGCTTAGAACTCAAATTGAGTCAAATGCGTGATGCACTAAATGAGGAAAGGGAGGAACTTCGAGATGAAATGAATGTTAGGGAAATGCATTTGTGCTATGATGATGATGATGATGATGATGAATATGAAGAGCATGTATATTTTGAAAATGTGATAGAATCTTTAGGTTCAGAGACATTAAGTGCCTCTTCTGTGAACCCCATGAATGATGCTTCTTCTGATATTCATGCATGTGATGTTGATATGGATCCTGTGGAATTATCCTGTGAAAATGAACATGATTTACCCTCTTCTGACTTTAGGAAAGTGTGTGATGGTGCAAATGATTTTATAAATGAAAATAACGTAGATGTACCTAACCTCTCTCCTGAGTCACAAATTGAAACTCCTCCACCAAACCTAGGTGTTGTTTGTCACAAAATTGCAAAACCAACTTTTCTGAAAATGCCTAACTTAGGCCTAGAACTTTGTGCTTCCCAAGTCCTCTTGGACTATTTTGCATCAAAGTATAACACCTTTAGGAACCACAGTTGGTATGCGTATATCCACTGTTATTAGTAAAACTCATTTTGAGTTAGACCTTTTGCATGATGTACCTTTAAAATTGCAAGATTTTTGTGCTTTCAAACACACCCGTTCACAAGTTTAGGTTTGGGGAAACTCATTCACATACAGGTCTTACGTGCACTCTCATATTATATTTGTGTAAAGTACATTGTTAATGTGTGTACATATTTTCTATTGGGTTGATCCTCAACTCTTTAGATTGTTGGTTTATGGTGAATTTTCATTGTATATATCCAGTAGGACTTGTTAAATTTTCTTTTCTTGATTCGGTTGAGTCTTCTTGCACATATATTATGCTAATCCGATATGATCTCCGTTGAGAATATTGGATTCTAGCCTTGACGAATGAAGCTCAACCTTGCTCTTGCCGACATCCGGTAATCTCTTCCCTTTTATCTTTTCAGCATAGTTCTCATGGTATGTGACTGTTTAATTTTTCCTATCTGTTGACACATTGAGGACAATGTTTGATTTAGGTTTGGGGGTGCATTTGCATATTTTTGCATTTAGAGTTTTTAGTCTTTTTAACCTTTTATTTATATTTTTGCATTTAGAGTTTTTAGTCTTTTTAACCTTTTATTTTCAAAAAAAAAAATAAAAATAAAAAAATAAATAAAAATAAATAAAAATAAAAATCAGAAACTCTTTTTGTAAAAACCTCCAACTTTTAGAGATTTTAGAGTCACTAGCATGCTTTTAGCTATGTTTACATAGAGATTCGACCGAAATAACGAACTTGGAAGTAGGAGAACACAATCGGGTTCCTTAGTTGATTAGAGCGTTAAAGTCGGATTTAACCATCGGAGGGCGAATTAGGTCTTTGTTTAGATATTCGGTAGTAGAATTGTGATCACCCATAGTGGAGACTACCCATTTTACATCAAGTGAGGCACCAACCTTCAAATTTTTGCAACTTTCTAGAAAAGCTGTTAGAGTGTGTGTCACCTTACGTAAATTAGGGTAGGAATGGTGAGCTACCCAACTTCGCACCATTTCAAACTACTTTTGATCTCTTGAGTGCTAGTTTTTGTCAATCATGAGGGTGGCGTCTAAAGATGAAAACTCCTTCTAAATACCGATTTGTAGTTAGCATCATTCTCTCTCTCAATCAGCAAGACCCATAGAAACACATCATCGTCAAGCAACCAAGGAGCAGAATCAGAATATGGAAAGAAAAATTGATATAGTCCAAGGTTTATGTGCAACAAAGAAAAGAAAATAGGATGAGAATTAATAAAATTTATAAAATCAAGACAATACAAGTTGTGGATAAATTGAGTGATAAAGTCCTTTGTCCATGGAGTTAGTTGTTTCATTATTTGTATTTGTATTTTTATTTTCACTTAAAAAAAAAAAAAAAAAAAAAAAAATTCAAAAAATCAAAAGTCAAAAAAAATATTGTAGTTTATTTTATTATTTTTGCTACCACCATGGTAAAGAAGAGTTAAAAAGAAAAATCCAAACAACAAGGAATTTGAGTAGAAAAGTTAAAAATTGTCAAGTTTTTGTGAAGTTTAGAAGTTCATCATCAATTGAAGACCGAAGACCGAAGATTGAAGACGTTTCTATGGTTTCTTATGAGAGAGTGATATTAATTGCCGATCGGGTGAGAAGTGAGTGAGTACTCCCACCCTTACTAATGGTTGATTTCCTTTCTTAGAGATCATCGAGAAAAAGATTCTTTTTGTCCACATTTTGTGGAGTCTCAGATTTTATTTCGGAAGGTTATCCTTCTTACCTACAACGTGTGCGGGATTTCTCTCTTTATTCCTGCCTGCACACATGAGAGACAAAAAAGCGATCTTTTTGAGTGCAATTATCATAAAACCCTAATGGTGAGGCGAGGAAGTTGAGACTTATGATCACAATCGAATCGAATTCTTTCATATGGTATGGTTACTTCTCGCTCAGCACTTAAGGATGAGAATGCGTTCTTTGATAGTTCTAACTTCCTGTTACTAGCATGCGAAACTCTATGTCCTCATAGCTTCTTGGAGGCTTGAGACTCTTTTACACTCGAAGTTGGAGAAGGTTTTGTGGGTACACCTCTTGTAAACCCTCACGAGACTACAACTCGTCCACTAGGGACACCTAGGGGTTTAAAGGCTTAGTGCATACGCTAAATGCATTCGAGACTGCGACGGGGGGTATAGTTAGGATTTCTTCATTTTGTTTCACTTGAGGACAAGTAAAATTCAGGTTTGGGGTATTTGATGAGTGCCAAATAGTGCATATTTATACACCTTTTTATTGGCATTTTACTCATCTTTTGCGCTTATAAATCGAGATATTATCCCAGTTCTGTGTTTTCTTTGTTTTCAAGAATAAATATTTGTATTAATTAATTTTGTGTTTTTAGGTAATAAATAAAGCTCGGAGAATCGAGGGAGCCAAAGAGCGAAGGTGGAGTCAAGTGCCCAAGGAGCGAGAAAGCCAAAGCCGCGCGCATGTGATTTGCAACCCAACAAGTAGCAACTCATCTCAAGATATGGGCTTGAGCTAGACCCAACCCGCGACCGGATCCGAGCCCCGTCCACCACGAGCCGTCCGGATCTCTCCCGGTTGCATCCTACGGTCGCTCCATCACGTGCATCAAAGATTGCTGCTCCGTGCAACACGGATCGCTCCAAAACCGCTTACCTCTATCGGTAGTTCGATTTCGCTCATATTCATCCAACGCTCGGTGCGGCGTTCCCATCAAACTTTCTTTTGCCTCACATCGAAATCCCCATACCCTATACCCCAGTCCAGAGCTAACCCTATTCTCCATTTCACTTTCTCTTTCTTCTCTTTCTTCCTCCCTAGCTCTGCAACTCCACCCCCATTCCCCGACCGAGCCCTGCACCACCACCTCCATACCCTGCCAGAGCCTCACCGCCACCATCACCTTCCTGACACCAACCAACAACTCCTCCAACTCCCTCACCGCCACCCTAGCTTCATTTGTCTCCATCCATAGCTTCTCACTTACCCTAGAAGCTAGGATTGAGACAATTGAAATTAGGGTTTTCACCTGTGATCGATGCGGAGCGAAGTGACATGAGGAAATCTCGATTGAGCCGAAGAGAGCATGGGTTTGCCTTCACTTTTTGATTTAATTTTTATTTTTGAATTAGGGTTAGGTATTTTGGGGGAAACCTTGCATGTATAAATAGGAGGAGTAGATAGTGAAATTGGGCACGCCTGGATTAGCCAGTGCTGTCAATTAGATTTAATTTCTGTTATTTGTTTTAGTTTAATTTGCTAGAGTTTCATTGAAACCTAATTTCCATGTTGTGATGTTAAGCTGTTTTTGAACCATTCTTGTATGCTTAAACTTTAAAACAATTTCAATCCTAGCATCTAACATTCTTCTCTCACAATGCATGCCAACGCCATGGATGCATTGTAGTTAGGTTATACTTATGTTTAGTATCTTTGTGACTCATTCCTTAGAGTTATAGGCTAATTCCTTTGATTAGTTATACTTAATTAGATAACTAATACTACGGGTTAGCACCTTATTTTGTGTATTGGAGTGTAACATGGAGAAACCCCTTAGATAGGTGGTGGGTTTGACACCCTGCCCTTATCAGTCACAAGGCAAGAAAGCCTCAACTCAGTGAGCACACAAGAGGAGTTAGAGGTGAATTTGAATACCTTAGCAATCCCTTGTCACTACCTTTTACCTTAGTTTAGGTTTATTTCATTACAAATCAGTAGTTTCGGCACAAAAATATCATTTTACCATCTGTTGTCACTTGTTACCACTTAGAAGTCGGTTAGGCGACCTTAGATCAATATCAGAGCACCACAAGTCTCTGTGGTTCGACCCGTACTTGCCGCGTCTCCGATAGACGCCGTGCACTTGCGGTATTACCCGTAGGCTCAAATATAACCCATCTTCGAGGCCTACCATTACCACAATTAAAACTACATTAGTTTTTGGCGCCGCCGACGCGGACTTGTATTTAGGTTTAGGTTTTAGGTTTTGTATATATTTTATTTTTATTTAATTTTTGTTCTATTTTACGTCTTTGGTGTTTTTGTTTTTGTTGTGCGGTTTTTGCTTGAAACGGAAAGTGGAAAGTCGAACTTGCAAAAAAAAAAAAAAAGGAGAAAACCGGAGATATTATTTTTGTTAGTTTTTTTTTTTCTATATTTCTTTTGGACTTGTATATATTGTTTGTTTTTTTTTTTTATTATATTATTTATTTATTAAAAAAAAATATAACACGTGCACACACCAATTGCATCGTCGGACTACCGATTTTAGGAAAACTCGTGGATTAGTAAAATTTGAACCCGTGCCTTGGGCCTTATGGGAGTTACCATACGAAAGTCCACAAACCTCGGCCTCGTACCTTTGGGTATATTTTCTTTGTGGTAACCAGGCCTACCCATTTTAGTCGACCTTGCATTTTGCATTTGCACAAAAATAATGTCGGGTTGGTATTACAATAGCCAATACAATGAATATCAGTGATTTTGAGAATGGACACTACTACTTTGACCACGGTGTGCATAGTGGTTGGGAACACCAACCTTATCAAGGTTATGGTTCATATCATAGTGAGCCCAATTACTATTCGCACGTGCGCAGGCCATATGAGCAAGAAAATAAGGAATATTATAGTACTAGTACCTCGTCTTTGGACGACTTAATTAAAGAGTTGAAAACTAGTCCTTATTATGATCCTTCCGTTCCTACTCGTCCTATAGAAGAGTCTCTCAAACTGATGGGTGTTCCTTAGGTCCTATTCATCCTCTAGAAGAGTCTCTCAAGATAATATTTGAGAAAACTAGGGTTTTGTTAGAGGCAGAGGCAGAAAGAATTGCTCGGAATAATCTTTATTACCAATTTAGCCTTAAAAATGAGAATAGTTATTCGCATAATCAAGATGACGAGGTTAGAATTGGTAACACTACTGTTTAGAAGAGGTTCAACCATTTTCATGTTATGATGATTACGATGAGGATAGTGTTGATCAAGAATCTGATAGGCATAGTAATCAGGAATTTGTTACTCCAATTGAGCTTTATAATGATAATATTTCTAGTTCAAGTCCAAATAATTTTAATAATTATTCACCTATTCAAAAGGACGAGGATTTGACTAGAGATACTCCCGTTTTAGACAATGTAGTATTTCCTTTTGATTACGAAGCCGATATTGGCTTAGAGGAAGCGAGTTTATTATAAGAATAATATTTTAGAGTCTGATTTAGAAACAACAGTCTTAGGCGAAGAAGATGAACTCGTAGAGCTTTTAAACATGTATGATGATATGTCACCTGAATATGACCTCCAAGAAGCAATTGACCATTTTCAGGATTCTGATGATCTAGAAATTAGGGAAATTGTAGCTTGTCTATCTAGAGACACCCAAAACTCTAAGTTTGGGGGTGACTATCATTCTCCATGTGCCTTACCTTTAGCTCTTCCAGAGATCCCTCACTTGGGACTTGATATATGTGCCTCAACCATTGTGCCGGATTGCCTTCATACTAGTTCTCGAACCTAATAATGTCAGGAAGAAGTTCGGTTGTTAGAAACCCATCCTCTGGTTGATGTGGTTTACCCAGGCTATGATACCAGGATTGACTTTGTTTTCCCATCAAATATTTTTCTTCCAAATGTGGGAACGTTTGAATTTGAAATGTGTCAATTATTAAGTTCGAGACTAAACCTAATTATTTTAGGAAAATAGAATTGACACATTTGCTTAAGAATGACCACCACTCTCATTATGGTCAACTTGTGTAAGTCAAATCCCGATTGACTTAGAGGTTCCTCAATTATTCGAGTTATTATTGTGTGCTTCTAAATTTTTCCAAACCTTAGAACTTTGATATTTGGATCTTACTTATGAGGAGGTGCAGCCCATGAAAATATTTTATTTAGACCCCTTTATAGAACCTGAACACGAACCACAACTAGATGTAGTTGTCTTAAACGAGGAAACTAGGCAAGGGTGTGCTATGTTTATTCTTGGTTTGTTGCGAGTTTCTGTTATCGTGTTAACACTTTTTGATGCGAGATGATCCACGGTTGTTTGATTTATTGCTTTATGATATGAAGTGATTAATTCTTTCTTATGTATGGCTGAAGACGTTAAACTTAGCACTTCTTGGGAGGTAACCCATGCTCATGCAACACGGTAATATCTTTCCTTAACTCTTTTGCTTCAAATGGTAACAGTTTCTCCTTGTTCATGCTTTTAATTTCATCTTTAGAACATTGAGGACAATGTTAGATTTAAGTTTGGGGTATGGGAGAAACTTTTTAGTTGCAATAAATAAACTCGAGCCTAGAAATTTATGTTTATTAAGGATGACACTAACCAATCTAAGTGGATAGAAGCATTTTGGTTGTAGGAGTTGAGGAACCAATCTGATTAGATGGAAACATCTAAAGAGTCTATTCATAAAAGCACAGAGCTCAGGTGTTAGAATTAAAGAAAAAAACATGGTAGTTTCGCCATATCTCGTTGAATCCTTTTCACTTCTATTTTTGTTTGTTTTCTTCAAAATATGTTTATCTAAGTGATTAGGTGGGGCTCACGATTCAAGTTGTTACCACTGCTAGGGTGAAATAGAGTGATTGAGATAAAAATATATATATATATATATATATATATATATATATATTGGAAAAAAAAAGTGTAGAAAAAAAAAAAAAAAAAAAATGAGACCAGACCATCGACCAACAGGAATAAATTCAATAAAGTCGACCACTTTGGAACCCTTGTATATGCCAGTTGTGTTGACCTAGAGTTAGGATTATCGACCATTGGTTCCCTTGTATATGCCAATGTGTTGATATTAGTCAGAACCAATATCTCGGATCCATTAGGATAGGTTCGTTTTGCGGTGGCCTTGAGACAGATATGAGAAACACCGTTCACCTTAGTCAACATCAAAACCATCGTTTTTCTATATCCATTTCTTACTCTATCCATGTGATTGGTCGAAGCTCGGTTATGATGTCCAGAAACTATACGAGTAGAGCTACGCTGACTTATATATGAATTTTAGTATGCTTGAGTGCAAACTCGTATGCAGCAATTGGAATTTCGCATCGGGGGTACTTCCTCCTGTTGTCAATAAGTATACCAACCAAGGAGATTCTTTAGTGCCTTCCAAGGTTCTGCCTAGATAGCTAAGTGCAGGTAAAGGTTTTGTGGGTATATCTCACGGTAAAGCCGTCCCGAGACTATAACTCGGCCACTAGGGCCACCTAGGGTTTAAAGGCTTATTGCATACGCTAAATGCAATCGACGATGCTGCGACGAGGTGAGTTAGGATTTTATTTTGTAGATTTGATTTGCTCGGGACTAGCAAATAATAAGTTTGGGGGTATTTGATAGACGCATTTATGTGTCTATATTAGTCTCAATTCTCTGTAATGTTAGTACTCAATTTTGCGTTTATTTTGGTATTTTGTGTCTTTGTAGGTGTTTTTGGAGAAATAAGATTTTGCGGCGAAATTGGCTCGAAAAGTTGTATTCGCGCTCGTGGGAGGAAATTACTATTCGGACTCTCATTTTGGATAAGGGGTGACCAAATTACTAGGGGTACCCAGTTGCTAAAGGGACCCTCGGATTTGGTTAGGGGGAGGTCATCTCTCCCATTTGAAATTCGGAAAAAGGCGGGAAACTATTTCGGTCTCTGGCGAGTTTGGGTCAAGATTTAGACGTGATTTAATGAGATTCAAGTGCGGATATCTCATGGGCTGGACTTATAATGGCCAAACGGGCTTGGCATGAGTGTTGGATTAGAAGAAATTGGGCCGGATCATCGAGACGACACAAAACAGAGGCTTAAACTTTCTCGGTTCTTCAGGCGAGAATTTGAACGAGATTATATGGAGATTTTCATGGAAATTGGTTGGAATGATCCTTTTACACTAAAACATGAATGGCATGTGAGTTTAAATCGGAAAATAATCAAGTTTCCATACTCGTTTCATCAAAGCGAGGAAAAGGCAGAAAGAGAGAAGTTATTGAAATATTATTGCCGATTACACGTGTAAATGGAAGGAAGATCCTCTAAAGATTTTATTACATCATGAATATGTTTTAGGGAAGAATCAAACAACCCAGGACACGTACGGGGAGAAGAAAAGGAAAAAATCCCGTACCTTGGGAGAAAAGAAAAAAAGATGGAAGAGAAGAGATTTTCGGGATTTAATCGACTTTGTTGGGTATATATAGGTGCCGTGAGGTTAAGAGAAGTTATACGAGAGAGTTTGGGGTCGATACGGAGGATTGGGAGCACTCACGAGAGCCGAAGAAGCGAAGTGCGGAAAGCTTCCTGCTTCTTTGCTTTGAAGATGAAGAACACCAAGAACATTGAACGCGGTATCGTCGCAGTAGACTTAAATACAACGGCGGTGTCAATCAACTATCGTTTTCTTACGGCAGTCTTAGAAACTTGCTTGGTAACGTTTGTAACACCATTACGACGTTACAAATCTCTGTTTAATACAATATCTTCAATAAAAACACCTTTTGAGCCATGTTTCTATCTTTTGGGTGCGTTTTGAGCATGCGGAGCTAAACCCCAACACTGGGATGACGGAGGAAGCCAATTTCACAATTGTTTGGTAACTATAATTGGTTCTTATGACTTTTTGCATTGATTTTTAATCGATTTATGATTTTCATTGATTATTGTGATTTTGTTTGATAGTGTATGCTTAGTCTAAGAACTTTTGATGCACTATGCTTACGATTTACATCTAATGCTTTATAAAATCTACTTTCGGCAAAGAAATAGAGTCTAGAAGAGAGCTAAAATTGATATGAATCATTGTATGAATCAATTGATTGTGAAGTTTGGTGGAATCCTAAGTCCCAGTATCTCTCAACATTGTTAAAATCTTTTCGTTAGTTTTAGTATTTCTTTCATTAAGTCCTAAAATCAACAACTTCCCAAGTCCGAGCGAACGATACTCTACTTACCACAATTAAAACTACATTAATACATTCAAGTCTTACTGCAAATTATTTTTTGATATCAAATACAATTCTCAAGGGATTAACATTGCAGCCTCACCAATCAAATGTTCACCATCAGTAATCAAAATCCCAATATGGGGTAATGCGAAAGAAGCATAGCTAGTCAATATAAAATCCGCAAAAAGAATGTATGCCGGAAAATACACATTAAGAACCCTGAACTTTTAAAAATCTACAACATTTATCATCATTCATATGTCTGTCATGTTTGTCTTATTTTGTCAAGGGAATAAGACTTTGTGAAAGAACCAAAATTGGGAAGGGCTGTCCATTTAGGTAATAATAAGAGTATTCAGAAATAAAGGTCTCTCTTAATGATACATCAATAAGCTCAAATGTCTCTTAATTGATGCTCGACTGTAAATTTCAGCAAACGATAACATTAATTCTATTGTAACAATTAAGAATTTGATCCAAAGTACTAAGTTTATCACAAAGATACCTCATACAGTCATACGTAACGTATGCCATGAAAAAGCATGCCTGAACTCGGTGGAGGCACCTGAAACTTTAACAATAACCACAACTCCATTAATATCCTAGTTCCAGAATTCCCTAGTTTTGAGTTTCATATCGAATCTTATCTTCATTTAAAGTTTCAGATTTAAAAAGAAGAAAAAAGGGGTTCAGATTTGGAGAACACCCCTCACGTGTGTTTAACCTTTTGAATGCAGGTTTTTCTTTGCCGTTTGAACGCGAGAATTGCAGCAGTGTCTTCATTGTCCATCCAATCACCATGACTTCCTTAACTGGTTCATCCACGTATCTATAAGAAGAAATCAGTTCAAAAGAGGAAACAATAAAGCAACAGAAATAATCATCACAACACAAAATGCTAAGTAGGCAATATATTCTTACGAATTAAATTTTGACAGTGAGATACAAAAGCTAGGGTTTCTACAAAAAATACAAATCCAAAAGATAAAGAAAACTTAAGAGCAAATTAAACTGGCACACCTTAATAAGATTATGCACACCTTAATACAAATCCAAAGCTATTCTGACTTAGTTCAATTGCTTTTATGCTTTCTTACATTGCATTGCATGGTCATACTATGGAATGAATCTTTAGGGATTGATTATTGTGAGCGACTTCATATTGTTCAGGATGATGAATGAACCTGTAGAGAAGATCACATGTGCAACTACGACCACAGCATTCAACGTACTGCTCTAAGTTTTCCAACCCTTATAAACTTGCACAGTATGAAAAGATAACACACAGATAAGATGATCAAATTGTAAATCGAAATCGAAATCGAAATCAAAATTCTAATTCTTTTTATCAGTCTCAAATACAGCTATTTGAAATCCAAATTGGAAAACTAAAATGATGAATAATTAAACGCATGCAGCTGCAGTATATCAAATGTTTTAAGAAGGACAATGCATCCAATTGTACTGCACATATTTGAAAATTTTGAGAAAACCCAAGCTTGAAAATAAAAAAACCAAGCTTGTAATAAGAATCAGAAGCACTAAAGTTCAATAAACGAAGTTTAAATCATAAAATGAAAGATTAGTTTAAAAAGTTTGCTTCATAGGTAAATATAGAGAATCACCTCTTGGGACTTAGACATATCGATTGGGCGATCTTCGATGAGATTGAAATCCCTAAACCATCTTCGTGGCCTTTGAAGAACAAAATGCAGGAAGAGAGATTTGAGGATTGGTGTGAATGAAGAATAGAAGTGGGAGAATATGGGTTTGTTTGTGGGGGGAGTTAGCCGATTAAAAAAATGCAGTAGTGGAGTAATGGGGATTGTTTTGGTTGGTAGAGGAAGTTGTAAACATATTTATTTCCTTAATTGACGCTGGGTAAGAATGAATGAGAATGCTTTATTTTCGAATGCTCTCACCACAGCAATCCACGTCAGCAAAATGTGGGGTCAGAATGAATGAGAAAGAAGAATTGAGTTTCAATTATCATCTTGTTGGATTATGAAGATTAATTTTCTTGAAATGTGTCGTTAAGATTTTTTCCCAAAGATCTCAATCTTTTATCTACAAATTTATTTTTCTAGTATATGTTGTATTATTGTCTACATTATCATCTAGGCAATATACTCAATCACCGGATTCATTGTTTAGACAATTGATTAGTTATAATATACTAGAACACCGTTGTCATGAGGGAGGGTTGACCAAAGCAAATCGAAACACAATTGCATAACGCGTTATACATCTTTTTCTTATTGGAATGTTATTTTTGAGGCATATACATAGTGGTTGCATAACCAAATTAATAGATGCATGAACCAAAATACGATTTGTATAACTGTTATTCATCCTTTGTGGAAGTCGAAGAAAGATTTAATTAAAAGGGGGTCCGATTAATTTGGTAGTCTTAAGGTTGAATTGCAAGAAAGGGTTGTTTGGAAAAGTTTGTCATTTTAGGTTATTGTTTATTTTATTTTTTTCATGGATGCATTTTTTGTAGGTATGAATTTGTAAGATTTTTTAAACGCCGTAATGGCTTAAGATTTCCTATTTTTACTCACCGTACATAGTTTTCTCTACAAAACATTTAGGACCGTACAACGCAGGGGTGCAACAACTATATACATGCCAAATTTTATTTTTGTACTTAAAAATTACACCAACAAAACATACGTCTTTTCTACAAAATATCAGGACCCGTGTAGAACACGGACGTCCGAACTAGTAAAATATAATAATATGCAGATCGCACTTGCACTTGTTGTAACAAGTCTTGAATCTAGTGATCCAATTCTGCTTGATGAAACGGATCCCAACTATCAACTAAGCCAATTTCTCCTGCCTGAGGATCTAGGCGTGGTAACATTTGTTTGGAACTTCGAGTATATTTTGAAACATAGTTTGCTAGATTTGGAACGGTTCTTTTTGCGTAATTAAATTGTTATGAACTATGTTACGAGCTGATATTCTGCAAGTCTCCGATATATGAATGAGCGGTATTTTAGTTGATTATCACTCGAAGTAAAATTAAGCGAAATTAAGTGGTCTAACACAATAGTGGTGGCATCCTCTGGGTTAGCACGTATGTGGCTATTATAATAGAAACCTATCATAGGGGCTCCAAACATTTGGTTTTAAGGGCTCATATAGATCAAAATGTCCTAAAATGTATATGAGAGGAAACTTAATATACAACAAAAATATAACTAACATAATTACCAAAATTAAATCTAATAAAAAAAAAATCATATCTTCTTCTTCCTCCTCTCTTCTTCTCCTCCGTCACCTCTTCTTCTTCCATATTTTTCTTCACCGATGATCAATCTTCGATTCTTAGCTAGTGATGACATCAATCGGGTAAGAATAAAAAAACCACCCTCTTTTGTGCCTTCTAATTGCATCAATAGGTTAGATTTGATTAAATTAGGATTTTAAAATTTGTTTCAGAACTACATACGGTTGGGAAATAATGATTTCCTAACCGTAAACAAGTTTGGGAAAATATGAACTCCCAACTGTATATAATATTTACGGTTAGGAAACTCAACCGAATATTAAATTTGAATATCTTTTTTTCCAGATTTTTCTCCCGACCGTAATTACCCTGCCTTTGTGGCTTTGTCTATGGTTGGGAAAATATGAACTCCCAACCGTATATCCTATTTACGGTTAGAAAACCTAACCGTATGTTCTATTTTCCATAAGAAAAAAATCAAGTTTTTTTATTTTTTATTTTTGCTTTTCTAAGAATAACTACAATCACTAATCTAATCATTAATATTATTTAAGTTATTTAATCTAATCATTACCACTAACTAATTAAGAAAGAATACTCTAGCCATTATCAAACTTATAAAGATAAGGGGTTTTGTTGGTTGCTATTTGATGACTCCATTTTCTTTTGAACGCGCAATTGAGGGATATGGAAACTAATTGGGGTATATAGCTACATGACAAAATAGGGATCTAAATATCAAAGCTGGGTCACCCATTATGTAATTATTTTTTTAATTCCTAATCTAGCCCTCACTAATCAGGTTTAGTGGTTCATAATAATTAGTAAAAATCTTAACTATTTGGGGGATAAATTAGTGTGTATTTTTATTAGAATTTGTGTGAGTGAGGTGAGAGTAGAAGGAGAAAAAAATATTTGAGAGGGCATTTTTTTGTGAAAATGGAGGATGATTGTGAAGAGAGAATTGTTGCTAAGAGGTTGAAAATTTGATTATTTTTTTCATTGAATCCACCATTGTTGCAGTTGAAAAAGCTCGGTGCCGGCATGGTATTAAACCAAGAAACCATGCCGGCATTTGCTGGAAATTTTCATAAATTGATCTTCAAAACCTATTTTTTTTTGTTCTAATCAGTCCACTTAAAACACATGACTATCTAATTTTCGAGCATCTTGCACCTTGCTTCCGGCATAATATGTTGCTTAAATTTCTGTGCCGGCGCATGATGAAAAGTATCCGGAAAATTGATTTTTTTTTTTCACTTGACTACCGGCATGGATAGATTTATATCGAGCATGCAGGAACTCAGTACCGGCTTGGTCTTCATCCTAAATAATCATCTTAGGAACTCGATCACTGGCGTGGTCTTCATCCTAAATAACTATCATAGGTACTAAGGAACCCGATATCGGCATGGTCTTCATCATAAATAACTATCCGGCTTTTCGGTACAGCATGGTTTTCATCACTACCGGCGTGGTCTTCATCCCTACCGAATGTAAAAAAAAAAAAATCAAAGTGAGGAGCCGGCAGAGAAGGAAAATGGAATTTGAAAGGAAGTGAGAAATGTTTCGAATTTAAAAGGGGGTAGGGTATTTTTATGTTTGATTTAGCTTTTATTGTTGTAAAGGGTAGTTTCGTATTTTTGCCCCCCCCAAAACACCTCTTAGCAGAAATTATTGGTTGGGGGAAGCAATTCATATCCCCGATTAGTTTTGATATCCCCAATCGTGGGTTCTTTGTTTTGCGAGCCCTTAAAATAAAATGTTGGAACCCATATACTAGGTTTCTTATAGTATGAATAGGCGCATGATCAGCTTGTCTCAATTCAAAGCTTGGTCTGCACGGTTGTTTCGCTTTTCTAAAAGTCAAATATTTGGGTATTTGACACATGGACTGCTGATATAGATACTGACGTAAGATGGAAGAAATCATGTTTAATGAACAAATTCTTCATTGGAAAGGTGAAGTTTTTAGTGGTGCGGTCGACCATGGAAAGATACATATAGATAGTTGAGTTTGACTGATTAGCCTGAGTCCAACTTTGTGCACCCGCGGGTGCACATTCCTCCCCTTTTGATTTGCTGTAGTTAACGGGATTTTTCACCGTTTCAAAATTATTATTTTTTTTGTAATTTCGTTTAACGGAAAAAGAAAATACAAGTTCCAAAGCATATATTCCTTCATCTTTCTTCTTCCATCTTCCGTCCAAAAAAAAAATCTTCCGTTATTCCTTGCTTCACTGTTTCTATATCCCTCAGATTTCTTAATCATTGTGACTGAATTTGAAATTTTGTATAACATTTAGACCTTCTAAGCTAATACAAATTCATCAACAAGCGTAACTTTAAACTCCCACCCAACTTTAGATATTATTTTTTTCTTATCCACTATAATCTTCTCCGATGGGTTTTCTCCGATGGGTTTTCTCCGTACACCCTTTTACAAACGAAAATATTATGTTTAATACCGGATTATCAGATTGGTGTATTGCACCAAAACTGTTTGATGAAATGCCGGTATGAAGCTTCCGGGTTCACTGTTCAGTTATTAAGTTGGGGATGATTCAGAATTTTGTTGTTGGTGAATCTCTGAATGATTGATGAGCATATTATCTTGGATTTCATTTGATCCTTGATTTGATTTGATGGATGATGGAGTAATCCCCTTTGATAAGATTGAATGCAAAAATATTGTTACTTAAAATTTAGTAATTGCTAAGGCGAGACGCGAATAAAGATGTGAAACTTTTTAGTTATATAAAACAGAGTGATGAAGAACTTGATAACAGAAACATAATCAAGATATGAGTCATTAGAGAAAATGTTATAATTTTGATAAAAAGATAAATAAAAAAGAAAACATATTCCGTCAATTAGGAAAGTCTTTTTCAACCGACTTCAAAATGCACCAAACACCAACCCCAACACAAACTTCAATTTAAATCCACAAACAACCATATACCAAATCCTCCAGCATCCAACATCAACATCTATAATCTCCTCAGTCTATTTCCTATTCTGGACACTATGGCTATCTAGAAATGATCTAATTTACCAACAAAAACAAACAAATTGAGACGAAATCGTGGCACAGGCACAAAAACTACAACAAGAATTTTCTTGGGCCTTTGCGCGCTTCACCGCCAATCATACCGGGGAGATACACCAACACTCAACAACACGATAACAAATAAAAGAACATCAACAATATTGGTAGGTTGGTCCACTCAGAATATCAAGTTTGGGTTAAGATTAACACGAGATGGAGCGACCGAGAGGACATCCGAGTTTGCGGGAGCTGGATTCATTTGTAGAGACTACGATGCACGAACTTTAATAGCTATGGCTCAACCACTAGGAATTACGACGGCACTAAGCTTGCGAAACATGGGCCTTACTATTGGCTTCAAGAACGGCATCGGAGAGACAATGGCCTAGAATCCTATTTGAAGCAGTTCGGAGAACCTCCACGAGGTTCATCACATCAACTACCTCGCCACCTTGGCACATAGCAGAAATGATCGAAGAAATAAAATTGAGACTTAGGCAAATCCCGCAAATCGCTATACAACACAACTACAGGGAAGGAAATCAAGCAGCGGACGGATTAGCAAACCATGCAGCGGATGGAAGCCAAGCAGCAAATTTCTCAACCAAAATTTGGGACCAGGCAATCCCATTTTTTATCAGTCACATTTTATTTCAAGACTCTGTGGGTACCACATATCCACGACAAGTTGTAAACTAAATTTATTATAATAAATTCTATGCTTCAAAAAAAAAAAAAAAAATAGGAAACCCAATAAGCAAGGGAGGAATGTGCACCCCGGTTAAGCAGGGGTGCACAAAGTCGGACTCGATTAGCCTAATTTGGAAAACAATTTGCTTACTCTTTTTTTAGCAGATGCGATGGCCGCTAAGCTTTTTACTTGTTTCTTTGTTTGCTGAAAGAAGTTGAGGTCCAAAGAAGAAGAGACAAAATTGGATTACTATTAGATGTTTTTCCCTGAAACTTACAAAATACAAGTTCCAAGTTTAAAATCCGTCATTCCTTTTTCTTTACATCTTTATCTCATTTTGACAGCTGACCGGAGCATTTCAGAGGGAAGCCCCAAAGTTTGAAAAACAGGTCCCGTCTTGGTCTCGGCCGATAATTGTAGCCGATGTTTTAACGGATGGGAACACATTTTGGTCGAAAATTTGGTTGTTTAGGCCATGTTCAGGCCTTTTGGCCTGCGCCTTTAGCTTTATATTTTCATTAATATACCTTTTTAGCCGAACAAAGAAGAAAAAACTTTGTAAGAAGAATTAAAAAAAAATGGTACTTTTACACCGCTTTTCTTTAAATAATGAGTGCTATGACGGTAAAATGGAAAAGGAGAAAAATTATGATTTATTTCTGGACAATTATAACACGCGGCAACATGGTTTCAAAAATAACATTATACAGAAAAAATCATAATTTTTCTCCACATTGATACTCCGTATATTAATAACCTCTATATATATTAATAAAAAATCATGGTCCCAACTTGGGCCAGTTATAAATAGTAATAACCTCCACATTTTAATATTACTGTTTTTCTCCAGTTTCGATTTAAGAAATTTACCTCCATATATTAATAACTAGATTTTGAGCCCGTGCTACGCACCGGGCGGCTCCACAAACCATCCTCCATCACCTTTATACTTTTTTGTAAATAGTTCGATTGATAACGATATTGGAGTAGTTTAGCATCAGCAGTTAAGCAGTGGTATATGAATTCAATGATTCATATAATTTGTGAACATTATTTTCGATTTGTGCACCTGTAAATAGTTCAGTTGATAACGATAGTGGAGTAGTTTAGCATCAACAGTTAAGCAGTGGTATATGAATTCAATGATTCATATAATTTGTGAACATTATTTTCCATTTGGTGTGGCCCATTTGGTGTGGCTCGGCTTCGCCTCGCCCCGTCTCGATGCATTTTTTATTTGGTGTCGCGTGGCTTTGTCTCGCCCCATCGCGATGCATTTTATATTTGGTGTGGCTCGGCTTCGCCTCGCCCCGTCACTTAGGAATTTTTATTTGGCGTGGCTCGGCTTCGCCTCCCCTCGTCCCGATGCACTATGAGCACTTAGCATTTTTGTTTATTACGGTTTCTCCTTTTATTTTTATTTTTAAAAAAATCTGTAACATGCATAAAAGTGTCTGAAACCTGAAAAACAAAAACAAAAGAGTACATGTACCATTCTTCTAAATTACTATAAGTCATGCAAATACATGCCTAAAACAACATACCTCCAGCATTTTTTTTTGAAGCATGTACTGCCATTGTACTTAATGGGTTCCACTGACATTTGCACCGTCTTATCGTATTTTTTAATAAACTTGTAAAGCTCAATTCTTAGTTACAACTCCATTAGAGATAGAAAGAGAGAGAGAATGAATAAAATTACCACTTCATCTAAACAATAAGGTATGAGCCCTTAATACTTGATGCCAAAAGAGGAGTGTGTAACTTCACCTCGATGGAAGTTTTTGATTTCATTCATCAGTGTCATTACATTCAGGCACTACTCATGAAATCTTATGAGCCATGTACATGTTTAAAGAGAAACCTCTGCCTCTAGTTCTAATTCAACTTGGTTGTTCTTACCAAGTACGTTTGTGGTTGCATTGGAGGATGGTATAGAAGCAGACATACTTGGGTTCCCCGTTGGCTTGAGAGTCCTCCAGTAATCCTTGATACACACCATACAATCCAGAGTAGGAAAAACATATGCTTGTGACTCATCCAAAACTTGACCCAAATCACCCCTTCAAACACGCACATGACATGGACAACAACAACATCAGTTGAAATGTTGGAGACATGGATTTTACCTGAATAAAATAAAGATAAAAAATGCACAATGATGTTAAATAATAAGCAATAATACATCCGGACATTATTTGTGTCCGTTAATTTCAGCCCCTCCTCCATTACAGTGCACGATAGTGGCGATATTAGTCGTGGACTTACCATGTTTTCCCACTTTGTTTTTGGTTTCTTCTTTGGTAATGTGCATTTTAGAAATCGATTACAACCATCTAAAGCCTTACTCCTTGTGTGACATTTGTGTTTTTGAACATCATCTGCATAAAGTTGAAGAAAAAGAAATATCAGAATTTGATCTAAAATTAATAAATAAAATATTATCCCAGTACTATGTAAATATATGTCAAAGTACATTGATAATTCAATCTTTAATTTAACATTTCATTAAGTTTTTGAGTGACAACAAACCATACTGATGCTAAAGGTAAGAGCAATTATTTGTATACACATATTAGCCCCGTAATACTCACCGCTCTGATTATATTAAATCTAAGCTCAATCTTTGTCTTACAGCACTGGATATGCTTGTTGCAAGCTGCTTCACTTGCTCATGAGTTGATTCTTCGTCAGATTGTGTGAGTGAACTGCACTTATGCTTCAAAGTTGCAAATTGAGGTAATGAGATTGTAAGGAAAAATATGATACCTATGATCTACCTTTCTCCAACACCATCTTTCTCTTTCGTACCACCACCATCTTTTCCTTTGTCATCCTCTTTCTTGGGTGGAACAACCACAACATCTCTCTTGAGTTTCTTTTTTTATGTCCAGTTGTAGTTTATGTCTGCTTTGTAGATATCGGTTTCATAATGTCCGCAAAACCTAGTCGATAGCTTGTCACAAAGAGCATAATCGGCTTTGAAATATATGAATAAGACCGTATTACGGAGGTCCCGTAATCAAAATCAAATCAACAACCCAAAAATGAAAAATGAAATAAAACTTTGAGACGAGGGAAGTATAAGAACCAACTCAGATTAGCATATGATGAAAGGCGATCTAGCAGGGAGGTTCCACTTCTGAGCTAGTCTTCGGATGACTTTGGAATATTATTAGCAAAACAATAATCAACAAAGTAGAAAACCCTATAAATTCAACAAACCACGGTCAACAAACATAAAATCTTGAAGCAAAGTAAATCAAGTTGCAGAATTAACATCGTTTCCCTCTGAGATATTCAGTACATGAGAGAATCTCTTGAAAATTTTCTTCAAGCTTAGTGGTGTCAGTTTTTCTAAACTTTTTTGTCCTCATATTGAGTTTATTCTTTTGGTATATTTTTCGTACCTAGGGTACCAAGTTGTTTTGAATAATGATCTATGGAAACAGGATAACTTGAAATGTAAAGAAAACCAAAAAAGCTTGAGTACATTCAACTAAAAATATAATGGAGTTACCCATTCAAGCATGACTACCTTTTGGCTCTCTTCCTTGCTAATTTTTTATGCTTGTTGTCATGTGTTACGTTCAAGAAGTAGCATTCCAAATCCAAAGACATCACTCATATCGGAAGATTGACCTGTTCTGGACTACCGTTCTTCTTACTGCACTTGTCACATGTGAATTCTGATGATCTAAAGGTTGGCTAACCCAAAATATCTAACTAAAGATTCACAGTACGCACACATAAAGTAGAATATTGGGAGCTTCAACATTCGAGTGGCTTATTTTATGTTTGTATTGAACCTAAACGAAACTGCATCATGCAAAAACCATAGGCATAAATACATGCAAAGCAAGTATTAGGGATTTCAATACCAGGACATGCCAGAGAGGAGACGAATGCAAGCATACCTTGATATATCATAGAGAACGCCAAAAAGGTAACTACATAAACGCAACAATATTAGGGAACAAAATACATGAGCTGAGATGGATACAAAAAAGAAAAAAAAAAACTTCCAGAACCCATGCTTTGCCCCACCATTAGAAGAGAGCTCAAATTGAACCAAATTACGAAAGGACAGAAATGGAGAAGACACTCTTCATTATTTGTACAGTTAGGCTGGTTTCACCCCCAAAGCAAAGAATCTACTCTAATTAATAAATTAATAATACATAAAAGGCCAAAAATTTAACAACGTTCATCTAATGGATTCCATACATACGATGGTGGAGCATGAGAATTGCAGCGCCAATGGTAGAAAACCATGGTTCTACTGACAAAAATAAAAAAATGGAGAAGAGACTCTTCATCACCATATGCTTGACATTAATTAATCAAATTACTGACAAAAAGAAACTAATAAATTTCTTCAAACAACGGTAAAAAAAAATATGATGCGGAACTTACTATGACCATCTAGAACTCACGAGCATAGTTCGGTCATCCATCTTGCCTCATCATCCATATTTTTTTAGGTGTGTTACCACAGAGATAACGACAATATCTCCTCCTCCTCAATCAACCTTCACTTCATTACCGGTGACTCGAGCTCCATCGGGTACAACAATCGGTCCATATGACCGATCAATAGCAACATAAATAAAAAGAAGCTGCTGACATGTTGAACTCCATTAATAAACCTTGCATCTCTTTGCATTATCACTTGTTTGTTATCTACATGTTTCTACTGACAAAAAACGAAATCAACTGAGAGAACAGAAAAGAAAAAATCCGTATCTACATGTTTGTTAGTCACATAACTATGGTTTCTAAATAAAACTATATATACACCAATTCACATAAAGATTACAAAATTACAATCACATTCAACTAATATTGAATCCCAGAAATTAGAAAAACCCTAAGAACAATAAAAAGAGAAGAGAGAAAAATAAATCCGCCGACAGTTGATCAAAATACTAATACGTCAAATCATCCTAGATTGCGTCACCAACACCTTCTTTGCTTGAGCTTGTCGACATAATAAAGAAAATATTGAAGACGAAATTAGAGAAAGGTTATGAGATCAAAAAAACCAATACAAAATCAAAAATAGACATTCAAAACATGAATCGTATCAGAGACGCAGGGTTTTGAGATGAAATAATGAGAGAGAATAAAGAGCTGCCATATGTAAAGATATGTTTGTTCTAGGGTTTTTACTTTCCTGTCTTCCTTCTCTTTGTTTCATAACAAAAATCGCAAAAACCCTAAATGACACCTATTTTATATATTGGAAATCCACATCTTTGTGCTTAAACCTGTAGCTCATCCATATCTTGCACCTTCTGTAAGAAAAATCAAAAGAAATCAACACCTTCTGTAAGAAAAATCAAAAGAAATCAACAGGGAGAATACAGAAGAAAGATCGAAAACATGGAGTAAAAGAGAAAGCCTATTGCTCTTTGCAAGTTTGCGTTTTGTGTGATCAAACATTATTGTGTGTTTTAGGGTTCTAGTTTGCCTGCGTTTTCTCTCTTCGGTGTCAAAGAGAAAGTCATTTTTCCCACAGTGTTAACGATCAAGCCCCTGCTGATTTCTTATGTACCGGCCCATGCTTCTTATGTATGTTGACATAAAAAAAAACATGAATCAGATTAGGGTTTAAGATGCAGGGTTGATGAAAAGAGAGTAAGAACAACCGTTTCTCTTGAGATGTATCAATCCATTAACAATGACATAAATCACTTTCAAGTAAGGAGTACTCCTATGTAGTTTCACTGTTTTCTTCAATTTTTACCAATGACATAAACTCCCTACTATGTTTTTAAGATGCAGGGTTGATGAAAACAGTAAAACTAAACACTTAAGATGCAGGGTTGATGAAAACAGTAAAACTAAACACCGAAAATTGATTAGAGTTTACCTTGAAGATTGATCCAATCTTTCTGCAAACTTAGTGGCACAAAACCATTTATCTAAGTAGCCCTAATAAAAAAGTGAACCCTAATAACATCAATCAAAATAGAGATGATGATGAAAACGAAACCCTAATCCAACGGGATTAAAGATATTCCCGTTCACAAAATAGAGATGATGATGGACAAACGGGATTAAGTAGCCATGTACGTGTTTTCTGTTGATGGAGAAAGAGATGGAGAAAGAAGACATATCCAGAACCAATTTGTTTGCGGGTTTCTTCTTAGTTTTCGTTTATTTTTTGTTTCTTTTTTTTCCGGTGTTTTTCCCTTTTTTTCTCCGGTGTTTCACTCGTTTTTTTCAACCGAAATAGTTTTTGAGTGTTACATTCATTAGATTTGAGGAAAAGTGGATTAGAGAATTTTCAAGGGGGCGGTGACGCTCACCCAAAGGTGGGTATTCTCACCGCGCGATGCATGCCCTCGCATGGCTTAGGAGTTTAAAGGAGTTGATGGACACTATATTAGAGAAATATAGATCTTATTACATTGAAATTTATGATGAAATAAGATACTTATCTATCCTGACATTTTTAGGGGCGACCCCAAAAGAATTAGGGGCGACTTTTTTATTCCCAACCCATATACACCGTTAAGGGATGTCTAAAAACGCGGAGAATACGTTAATGCCCTTACATAATCGGAAGCTATTTTGTGCCCGATTATTATAAAGAAATCGGAAGCTTAGTAACGATATTATACTACCGATTAATATCGATTTTGTGCCAAACGCGTATCTTGCTTCTATAACAATCGGAAGGAACAAGAACCTCACTAGACTATAGGATTATAGTAGCTCCTAAATTCCCAAAATTGGTGATTTCGTCAAGGAAGAAATTTGGGACAACTTTATAATCGAAAGTCATATTAACTACCGAGTTATTCTAGTTCCCAAATTTCGAAAAAATGACATTTGCAAAAAAACAAAATTTGGGGCATTTGTATAATCGGAAGTCTTATTAACTACCGATTAATATAGTTCTCAAATTCGAAAAAATTGAGATTTCGCAAAAACAAAATTTGGGAAAGCGTATAATCGGAAGTGAAAATACTTCATTTGACTACCGATTATACGGTTTGCCCCAACAAAATAAGCCGTTGGAACTCTAAACTCTATATAAGGATTGTATCCTTTTACTCTCTATGGAACACAAATACCTTTAAACTCTCTCCAACATCATCTTCAACATAATGGCCCAGCCATTCATTAATCCTACGGAGTTCACGATTGAAGAAGATTTATCTTTATGTAGGCACTATGTTCAATTCTATCCGAGACGAGAGAAGAACGTAGGCAAGGAGGCATAATGAGTATGAGTTATTTGGGGAAAATTCACGAAAAATTCTACGACACACGGTGAACTCCAAACAACCCGTCACTCCGTGATCTTTTCTGCGGAGTTGGTTCAATAAAGGAACACGTCGAAGAATTCGTCCATTTAACTTATCTTGTGAATCAATATCGATTGAGGTGAAACCAATGATGAGGTTATAGAACGATCTCTCGGGGAATGGCGGAGATGGAAAGATCAAGCTTAGTTATGAAGCTCATTTTAGAATCCTTAGGGAGATGGAAAGATTTAATCCGTTTAGGACTCGTCCAACACGTCCAAGACGCTAATCACAATACCTTGTAATAGAATTGCGGGAGTTCAATGTAAAATTATGATGGTGCGTATGTGATATTGTTATGAATTTCAAAATATTTATTAAAATCGGAAGTTTTAATTGTTGATCTAACTACCGATTATACTTCAACGGCTAGTTCGTTCAAAAGAAACTAGTCATGCCTCGAAAACCACACACAATCGGTTGATAATACATATTGATAAACCTCCGATTATACTACTCTAATGAAACTGAGAACTCTGTTGACAAAACATCCTATAATCGGAAGTATATGACAATAAATATTTACCGATTACGCATAATCAGTGCTTTGTTCAAACATTTCCTCTGGGTGTGTGTAATAATTGTACGTAATTTCGATGCAGTCTTGTAAAAGTACGCATCAACGGCCATATTTTCAAAAAAAAAAAAGACGTTGGGACTCTCATCTATATAAGGAGGGCAAACTCTTCTTATTTATGCACCAAACAACACATATATAGCATCGTGTATTCTACAAATAGATTTTCCATCGTCTACTCTTGTGAATTCATTCTATATCTAAACTTACAAGCATGGCAACGTTTGACGAGACTGAAGATTTGGTCATTGTGAAAACATGGTATCGTGAAACAAGACGTGAATATGTCATAGCAGGAAGGCTAACACCCGAAGTCTTTTTGGGCGAGGGTATATATAATTTGTGCGAGAGTATGGAAATCCAAAGCAAAGATCACTCCAAAAAGTTCATGATCGTTTCCGACTTGTCAAAAAAGGGGTAAATGATTACATAACGATGCAAAAGAGGATGTTTAACACTAGCCACTTAAGCTTGTCGATCCAACAATTTATAAGTATAATGCTCGGTTATTCTTTTAAATAACATCAGGTGTCTAATCTTTCTTACTAAAACGAAGTTGACATTATTTTATATTTTTTTATGTAGGAGACACTCGCAAAAAGACAGTACTTAGTGAAAAAGGGTGAAGAATTGGAAGTTATGAATTCCTGAAGTCCGTCACAACAGTATCAATAATGATTGATGGTTACAATCGGAAGTTATTATTTTATATTGTCTACCGATTCTGGGAAGATTTTCGGCTTTTTGTCGGACTTTGGTGTGATCGGAAGTTTATGCAATATGTTGTCTGGGTTAGGAAAAAATTTCATTTTTTTTGTCAGAGTTTGTTGTCAATTGGAAGTTTATGCAATATGTTGTCTACCGATTCTGGGAAAAATTTTCAGTCTTTTTTTGTCAGAGTTTGGTGACAATCGGATGTTTATGTAATATGTAATCTATCGATTCTGGGAAAAAAATTTCAGTTGTTTTGTCAGACTTACAATCGGAAGCTAAATTCCAAAAGTTAATAACCGATTATAATATTGATTGAGTCTGTTTACAAAAGCTTGTATAATCGGTTGATCTATTAAAAATATAACTACCGATTATAACTTTATACTTCACAATATTTTCCAAAAAATTCCATAAAAAAACTTGTACAAATAGGGCTTTCCAAAATACATCTTTCAAACATAACGATCATTCATCTTCATCATCCAGGGAACCAATTCCAGTGAGGTCTTAGGAAAATCCTCCTTCATGACCCGATCCCAATCCAACATGTTGGTCTCATATTGTTTCAACCAATCGTTACAATGATTCGTTGGGAAGTAATCACTCCAACCACCCAACGAAGGTAATGGGCAATCTCTTTACTCTTAAACCGATAAAATGCATATCATGCACAAATGTCATAACAATTCTTCTATCTTTAACCGATTCATCGCAAACCGTCCTTGTAGGTGTAAACGTGTAAGAATGTCCATACTTAAGAGGAACAAAGAAATGTATCACGCAATTTAAAGCGTCCGCTAAGAGATATCCATATTTAGGCATTGTCATCCAATACTTGGATCCGATTGTCTTCAATCCCTTTCGGCACATTACACGCGCAACTAAGTCTTTGAACTCTAGTTCTTTGTCGTGCCTATCTCCTTGCTTCATCATCTCCATATAGAAATCGTTGTCCTTTATTAGTTGTACCACCATCTTAGTTCTTAAATTTTGCCATTGGGTGACATCTTCGTTCACCGCCTCTCCAAAGTAACCAATTTGTTCTGTAGCGACGTGAAACCCACAATTGCCATCCCCATCAACCTCGTAGGTGGACAAAACAAGTGGAACAATGAGTGGAGGGAGTTATTTCATGTACTCTTATATAATCGTATACCTTGATTGTGTTGGTCTTCCATGAAAATCCCTAGGACAACGAAGAGTACCATACTTCTCTCTTATAGTCACCATTTCCGTTGATTGTGTTTGTTGTGAGTCGCTCATTTGATCAATAATTACGGAGCTAGTTTGGGTCTCCACTAACACAACTTCTTCCACCGACTCGGCTTGACTTACTTGAGAAGGCTTCGTAAAGACCTTTGGCCTCACTTGTCGGGCGGTTGGTCCACTTTGATCTTTTCTTGGACGACCTGTTTTCTTGGGTTGCGGCTCATCTTCAAATTCGGCTTTCGAACGCTCATGCCTACACAATATTCTTTTATTAGACAAATGCTCCTTTAATTATTTTCTTTCAATGGTCCTCGACACTTCGGTGTTTGGCCTACCCGCCCCCTTTTTCTTAATAGGTTCATCAACCTCCCTTCAATTAGGGTGAAGAGCTTGCTCCAAATCATGCATCAATATTTGCTTCTTGGCGCCATTTGTTGTAGCATAACGCTCGGTTATTCTTGTACACAATTCCGACTCCATGAACGACGGACCATCAACTACAGGGGTGCTTGGAGTGAAATTTAATTGCTTCCAAAATTGATGAATATCATTGATGTCAATCACCTCGACGTACCTACCCATTTTATGACGACATGGGAGACCAGTACCTATCATATCCTTGCAAACACAAACCGTATTCTCGTCATCGTAAGCTTTATATAACTTCAATTGTTCCATCATGTGATTTATTGCCCATTTTGAAACTTTATGAGCAATGCTCCTTAAAGCAATCTTTCCTTTTCATGTTAATAGGGGAATTTATGTACACTAAATTGCATAGAATTCTTAATC
This sequence comes from Papaver armeniacum, assembly GCA_023531295.1. NCBI lineage: Eukaryota > Viridiplantae > Streptophyta > Magnoliopsida > Ranunculales > Papaveraceae > Papaver > Papaver armeniacum. The sequence goes on from JAJJWW010000897.1 coordinate 56,710, forward strand.
TTTACGAGATCACGATAGGTGAATTCATGGATTGCTTCTTGGATCAACACAACTCAATTTTGACTACCTAGAAGTATTTTCTTTAATCGGCCATGAGACCCCTCCATGATGCATCGCCTCGTTCTTGAAGTTACGATATTCATATGCTAATGCATACACAAACCTCTCCTTAATCGGTAACCATTGTGTTTTACAATACTCAACGGGTTTTGGGTAGTCCTTGCCATATTCATCCTCAAATTTCTTCAAGTTTCTTTCATAAATTTCCTCGGTCATTGACCAAACGATCTTGTCCCATGCTTTCATGAACGCTCTCCAAATAATTCCATCCTCCTTCCATTTTCATCAAATAACCTCTTCTCTTCCTCTCGTTCTTCCACGGTTAATTTACTAATGCGCTCATCCTCTTCCTTCGACCTCTTGGTACCCTTCCTTGGTTTTTTAACTTGGAAATGGTGATGGCAATTGCGTTTGAGGTTGCATTGAATGTGCCACGTATATTGCAAGTTTCGGGCTTCAGGAAACACTACCGCTATTGCATGCATTAAGGCTTGATCATTATCCGTTACAATAACCCTTGGAAAATCATCGCCATTATAAATGGACCTCAACGTCTCCAACATCCAAATGAAAATCACGTTGTTCTCATGATCCATTAAACCCCATGCAATCGTAAACGTGTTTTTGTCCGAAGTGTGACAAGCAATGTTCAACAACGGCATGTTATATTTGTTTGTCTTGTAAGTGGCATCTATCAACAAAATTTGATGAAAACATTGAGCCAATTTTATCATTTAGGGATGTGCCAAGAAAATCATTACCACTTTACCATCCTTTTCTTCTATTCTCAACGTGTAGTCGTGTAACTTCGGCTAACCAGCTGCGATTGTTGCATGACGTTCTACCATCCTTAATTGTAGACAAATAAGACAAGTTGTGAATTGCGTCCCTTTATTTTACTTAAGATCGTACTCGCCTTTTGGATCCGCATAGACCTCCACCGTCTCCATTTCATGTGGTTTTAACCGCAATCATTACATGTCCAATAAGAGTATCAGGATCATCGTGGTTGTGACAACCATTAGCAACTTTAGACATTTTCCACTCTTTACTTTCCCTACCATCGGGCTTATAGAAGACAATCTTAAATGGGCATCCAATCTTCTTTGTATGAGTTCGGTATTTCTTTCTCTCCGTCTTCCTTACATACTTATTATTCTTTCCCTCATGACTCTCCTTCACCCCACCTCGCTCACATATCATTTCAAACCGAATCTTCTTAACGCAACGGTTTTGAACTACCACGCACATCTTCTCTTTTGCCTTGTTCATAAGCCATTCCTTGGCCTCCTTCTTACTTCCAAATATCTAAATGCGCATATAACAAACCAAAAAAAATAAGCATAACCATCTAACATACATGATTGGAAAAAGAAAAGATAATTCATGAACATACCAAATCGTTTGCATAGTGTAGGCAAGTATCAGACCTCAAATAATAATCGTCATCAACTGCTACAACTGACCTCGCTGACAACAACAAGTTATGCATTAGCAATCGGAAGGAAGTTAAGGGAATAAGTAACCGATTGTACAACAATCGGAAATACAATACTACACAACATGCTTAGATTATGAAAAATTGGTAGTATTGTACTATCATAGGTTCTGGATTAACGAAATAGAAAAATGTACAATTGTTCTGTGTAAAAAACTTCAATAATCGGACGATAAGTTAATTCAGAAACCGATTATGAAATATCAAGAATCACAAATATTTCGTTTTTGGAGAAATTCGTATTTGGGGCAACTTTTCACAATCGGACGTTTGTTGATGTATAAAGCTACTGGAATTGTGACAAATTAAAGCTTTCAATTTGGGGATTTTTAACGTATTGGTAGCTTAATACACAAACAAATCTCCGATTGTCTATAATCGGTCGGTATTTTAATCGATTAGCTCTGATTAAATGTCATTCATGGCATTCAATGCATCGATGTCAATTTTCACGTTCAAAAACATACACAAACAGAACATAACATGGATAACATGGGTATTAGAGTTTGTTAACAACATACATGTATGTTTGATGCATCGTTAACCGATCTCGGGTGATTCTCCATTTTCTTCCATGAAAAGCGTCGTCTAGGGTTTCATCTCCATCAAAGTTTGGATCATTCATCATATACCCCAAATCGTCATCTTTAAACGGTAGTGAACCCTGAACTTCAACAACTTCACGTTCTTCTTCATACCCATCCATGTTTATGGAAGTTGGCAACAATCAAAAGTTGGCAAAATATACCCACTTCTTCTTCTTCTTTTTCTTCTTCTTCTCTCACTCAATCGGAAGTTATCTCACAAATGACCCAAAAACAATTTCCAAACACTAATATATAGACCCCAGGACTACAGGTTACAAAGTTTGCTTAGATTCTTTGTTTCAATCGGTAGGTCTATAAGTTGGATACTCTACCGATTATAGCAGATTTCAAAATTCATTACATGAAGGATTTTAGAAAAAAACTCATTTCGGGGCAACCTATAATCGGGAGGGTTTGTAACCTATTTAGCTTCCTATTATGGCTACATCCAAAACACGAACCAAGTGGTTATGGTTGGTTCTGCACCCCTCAAAACCTATGGAATATAGCCAAGGTTGAATCTGGGGCTACCTATAATCGGTAGGTCTATAAGTTGGATAATCTACCGATTATAGCAGATTTCAAAATTCATTACATGAAGAATTTTAGAAAAAACTCATTTTGGGGAAACCTATAATCGGGAGGGTTTGTAACCTATTTAGCTTCCGATTATGGATACATCAAAACACGAACCAAGTGGTTATGGTTGGCTCTGCACCCCCTCAAAACCTATGGAATATGAACAAGGTTGAATGTTTGGGGCTACCTATCATCGGTAGGTCTATAAGTTGGATAATCTCACAGATTATAGCGATTTCAAAATTCATTACATGAAGAATTTTAGAAAAAACTTATTTTGGGGCAACCTATAATCGGGAGGGTTTGTAACCTATTTGGCTCCGATTATGGCTACATCAAAACACGAACCAAGTGGTTGTGGTTATGGTTGGACAAAACTTTGTGGAATTTGGCCAAGGTTGAATATGGGTCTACTTATAATCGGTAGTCATACAACTTGGATTATCTGGAGATTATAGAAAGGAATATTAGCCGAAATATCCACATACTAATCGGTAGGTAGTGTTTCAATTTAACCTACTGATTCACCTTTTACCTACCGATTACGGTATAGGCTACCGATTATGGAAGGGCATAGTTGCCATTTAAAAATTTCGGAGATAAGGGGTAGCTTAGATTTACGTTTGGGTGACCTTTTTTGTCTTTTAGTGTAGCCCCTAATTCTTTTGGGGTCGCCCCTAAAAATGCCAGTTTATCTATAGTTGTCGAGAAGAAAAGGTAATTTTGGGTTTTTACTATAATTTTTGGGTTGTTATAGATTGATGAATTATCTTCTAAGATAGTAGTACTATCTATAATTGTAGAGAACATCACAAATTCATGATAACCTTACAAGTTCTTAGATACATACATGTAGTTGTGTATTAGAACTATAAATATGTATTGCATTATTTAATAGGATTTAGATAAATTGAACTAGAAAATTTTAACATTTCTAGGTATACCTCCCTAAATTAATAACCTCCATATATTAATAAATTTATGAATCCCCAAGTGTATTAATATACAGAGGTTTTACTGTAACATGTGTTTTCTTTTTTTATTTAACCTTTTTAACCTAACATTTTTATGGGCGACTTGAAATGAATTAGGGGCGACTAATAAAACAAAATAGGGTCACCAAACCTAAAATGAACAAACCCCTTATCTCCAGTTTTTCATAATGGTGAATCTGCTCTTACCAATTGGGAGTTATAGATTATATATTTAGTGTTATGAAATCATTTGAGTTAATAAGATTTTACATTTTAAATAAAGATTCATAAGAAGAAGAAGAAAGGGAAGCAGAAGTGGAAAAAAACTAGGTTTATCTAAAATCAAAACATAAATTGATGAGTATGAAGAAGGTGGGAAACATCATGTTAAAGGTTCAAAAAAATGCATTCAACGCCATTAATGTCCAAGAATCGGTAGATAATAGAGCACTTTATCTACCGATTATACCCTTCTGTTCAAATAGAGAAGCACAATCGGTAGTCCCGTGATGTTCATTATTTACCTATTATGATAGTCGCCTCAAATTCTTACTTTTTCAAAACTAATGAAATTTCGAGTTTCTCTACTTTCACAATCGGTAGTTTAGTGGTGTTTCGAGATGTTCATTTTCCACCGATTGTGATAGTCACCCCAAATTCTTATTTTTTTTTAAAAGTAATGAAACTTTCAATTTCTCTACTTTTACAATCGATAGTTTTGTGATGTTCATTATCTACCGATTGTGATGTTAGCCCCAAATTCAATTTTTTCGAAACAAAATGAAACTTCGAATTTCTCTACTTTTACAATCGGTAGTTTCGTGATGCTAATTATTTGCGGATTGTGATAGTAGCCCTAAAATCAATTTTTTCAAAACAAATAAAAAACTTCGAATTTCTCTACTTTTACAATCGGTAGTGTTAGAGCATTGCTCGGTCGAACTCACAAGTGTTGCTATCTCAAGCTTGTTGTCAAATTTAGTTTTCAAAACTATGTCTTGGTTTCTAGTCTACATTTAGTCAAGTCTAGGATTAGGATAGAAGTGTGTAGTTGAGTATCGGATATCATTGCGTTCTACCGTTTGAAGACGAAGATCAACAGGAGCTTTGGAGAACTTCTTCAACAAAGAATAAGTGAAGACCGAACCACCTATTTCTCAAGTTTTCACCTTCCATTTCTCCCCTTCCTAGACCTTGTGTTATATTTTAATCATCTTTCAATAGTATTGCACAGATTTTTTGGGCTCTGCGTTGCTTCAGAATCATCGTCTTGGGCGTCTAATTCTTCCTCTTCAGTTGTCCCTTCAATTGTATCTACATGATATATTACTCTCAGCCCTTCTAATATGGATTATATACATAACTAGGACTGATTTATTACCTGATAGACAACCATAAGCCAGTTTTTTTCAAGTTTACAAATCTAGGCCTCCATCCATGTTTCCATCCAAAACCGTTTGTTTAGTCAATTTCTCGGTCAAACGGGTCAATTTCTCTTCTTATGAGATGATATAATGATGCACAGTTTACAGATGTGCCCTTATACACGTGTCATATGGAGGAGCACCAATCATATCAGTTTAAAACCCTATGAAAATTAACGACCAAGATTGAATTTCCCACGTTTAGTCGTGTATATGACATGTTATGTGTTTGGTCTGCATATCTCACGATAGCACATCTCTATGAAAATCGACGATTGAGATTTAATTTGTCTAACCTCATTATTATCGTCAACACGTGGTGGCCATCTGAGAATGGAAGGCTAGGATAAGTTTGACACTTCGTAATTCAAAAGGCTGGGGTATAACAACCACACCCAATAATTCGTTCGACAATTTGTATGGACTAAACCCCAATATAATTCCGAGAGCACCAACTTAAATGTGAGACTTAATCAAGAAATATATCAAAGAGCTTGAAATACGTGAGCCTGATTGATATGAGAAATACTTGGACGGTACCAAAGACCAATGCCCAAGTGTCAATTAATTTATATCCAACAAACAAGGTCGGATTTATCAATTGTGATTGAACTATGCACAACCTGTGATATTTCAATTATATAAACAAATATAATGTGGAAAAGAAATAACACAGACACCAGAAATTTTGTTAACGAGGAAACCGCAAAATGCAAAAAAAAAAACGGGACCTAGTCCAGGATTTGAACACCACAATGTATGGCCGCTCTGAGACTCTAGCCTACTACAAGGTAACCCGGTGGAATATGTGGTTGAGCCCTAACCAATTCTCACACCGATTAAGGTGCTGATCGCGTTCCTTACGCCTCTAGAACCACGTGGGATTCTTTGCACTTGATTCCTTTAGTGATCTCACCCACAACTAAGAGTTGCTACGACCCAAAGTCGAAGACTTATAAACAAATCATCTCCCATGAGATAAGTCTATTTTTGGTTTTGTTTATGTCTTAATATAAATCAAGGTGAACAGGAAACTCAACTAATAATCCGGTCTTTTGCTCCCGAAGAGCGTCTAAGCGATTAACAGAAAAGGTTATTACGGAATCACAAGAGTCTGAGACGAAGAACTGTTATTATTACTTTTTATATCTTACCTATCGGAGATAAATCTCGAGTAAATCTTAGAGAAGATAATACTCAATACGATAGAACAAGTAAGATCAGAATACACAACTACAAAGAAAATAGTTGGATCTGGCTTCACGAATCCCAAATGAAGTCTTCAAGTTGTTAACCTAATAATGGTTTTGGAAAACCTAGGTTAAAGGAGAATCGACTCTATTTTGCAAGTAGGACACACAGAAGTGTCGGGATTAGGTTTCCCAGATGCTAGAGTTCTCTCTTATATAGTCTTACAAATCAAGGTTGCTTACAATCAAAGCTAAGATAGCTTAGTAACAAAGCATTCAATATTCACCGTTAGATGAACTTCTGATTTAAGATTCAAGCTAAGTCTGCTTAGAAACTAAGCAACCAATCTCAACCATTAGATGGTATTAGCTTGATACACACAAATGAAATATACTTATATTTAGATATGGACGAACCCAAACGTGTATAACTTGTTGGCTCAATAATAGTTAACCGAAGTTAGCCATATTAACACTTATAACTTAGCCATATTAATCTAACACTTCTAGATCAAATATGATGATCAATCAATCATGATTAAAAATAAAATGAATCTAAATGAGTTTCAAGAGAGTTGTTCAAATGTTCATCATCTTATACGAATATATATATATATATATATAAACCATTTGAAGCAAAATCTGGTTGGTTTGTAATTGTACAAAGTACTTATACAAGAACCAAATCAAGAAATAGTTCACATACCTTAATACATGAAAATTCCAGGGACTTGAAGTTCGCTAACGAATTGTGATTGCAGGAAATCCTACAATACATCCCTCACAAGAATTCATAACATTCAACACATCTTTAAGATCAACAATCACACTTTTTATTAATTCAGTTTAAGAATTTTACAAAGGGCAAATGAAATCAAGAATACAACTATCGCTCTCGAATTTCTCTCTCCTCAAAACTTTTCCTCCACTCTAAAAAGATCTCTCCCTTTTCTTAAGCCTACTCGGTCCTTTATATAGGACATTACATAGTGGATGACAGCTAAGCTGTCCTTTATTTTCGGATCTGGCTTGCGACATTATCGCAAGTATTCAAATGTTAAATCTCGCAACACTACTAAATCTCGCTAGGTCTTCATATCTTTCTCGTGTTCAGGCTGTCGTCATCCGTTGCGTCATTTTTATTACCAATCTGCGATATCTTCGCAATGTGTCGTTCAAGGATTTCGTAAGGATATTAATGTTGCGATATTCTGATCCTACATCTTGCCTCTTCTCATGTCTTCTCTGCGAAAGAGAGAATGTCATGAGAATTAGTGCTTTCAAAATGCATGGTTGTTCATTTTTCACCGGATTTTCTCGCGACAAGATTCCATGAATTAAGCATAACCGCTTACACGTGTTAAATATTCCCTATTCACTAGGCACATTAAATGCTAACCAGTCATCATTTTCTTGTCTATTTAAGAAGAGATCCATCATAAGAATATTTTCTTTCTTTTACTTCGTCTTCTTCATCTCTACATTCTCTGTGAATCTTTTTGTTGTCTGCAACTTTTTTATTCTTGTTCATCTTTCGTAAATCTTCTCCATCTTTAACTCTTTTGTTCTTATGGAGCCATCAAGGTTTGTTGATTTTTTGAAACCGATCTTTTGGGATTGATCTCTTTCTACTGAAATTGTCTTATTTGATTTTACTCATCTTTGAATAATTCCCATATTGTTTTGTTTCAAGAAAAGCACCTCTAAGACCAAGATCACAATCCAAAACCCTAATGTTCCCAAGGGTTCGCAGCCAAAAATCGTTGTAAACAAAAGAAAACCTGCGAATAGCAAGGTATTAAGAAATATTTATTCTTTTAATAACAATATTATTGCCTCTGTTTCTTATGTGCCTTGTGATTCGCAGGGTGATGGAAATGGCGATAGGCCCCCCAAAAGATCTCGCCACCTTAAAAATGTTGAAACTTCTGTTCCATTTCCTAAATTTAAGCTTTCAACACCTCTTGTGGTACCTTCACAAGCTGAATCCCCTCTCCTTATTCGCGAAAGTGTCGCCGCAGACTTCTCCCCTGTAACTGACCTTTCTATAAATGAAATTCCTCGTGATAACCCTGTTGCGAATGAACCCTTCTCTTCTTCTGTTGTCAATGCCTCTTCTCTTGATACTGCCTCAGCCCCAGTCATTAACCTTCATCAAATTTCATCTTCGAGTGACACATCTATGACGAAAGATGATTCAATTCTCCCATCTTCTCGTCATCATCACTTCTTCATCCGAATCTCTCCCTTTTACTAAAGAAAACGGAAGGGATGGATATTGCTTTCAAGGTTTTATCGGATATTACGGATGATGTCAAGAAAACATCCATTGATCCTATCAAATCTGATGTCTGCGAAATTTTGAGTAAATATTTTGGCTCTGACAGAATGGTTTCGCAAACATCCTTAGAAAAGGAAGTTGAAACTTTGAAGAACAACCTCCAAGCCATGACCTTGAAATGTGACACTCTTCATCTTGAAAATCAAAAGCTTCAGAATGTTTCGCTAGATCGTGACAATCTTCGCAAGAAGAACGAGGAATTAATTTTTAATTTTTTTTTTTTTTTTTTTTTTTTGAAATCCCTTGTTCGGCCTTTAAGCTTTAAACCAGAAACGAAAAATGGAGATATATCAGTTTGAATCCGTCGCTGAAGAAGCTCGAATGGATAGAGATGCTTGTATGGATCAATATAACCAATTAGATAATCTTCATACATACTCTGTTGATCAAGTAGATAATCTTACCAAGGAGAATGCTCAATTAGTTCAGAAGCAAAACTTATTAAGTAATGAATTATCTCGCCTCTCTTACTCTTTGACTAAAGCTAATCTGGAGTTGGAAACTTTATCAGATGAGAATGAAAACCTATCTCAAGAGAGGCGATTTCTTTTAAATTAGATGGCGATCTCTTCGCAACAGCTTAACATTTGTCAAAAAGTATGTAATGAGCACGAACAATCTCTCTGTTCGTTGAGAAGTAAACTTAAAGAAGTTACTGGTGAGAGGGACAAACTTATTCAAGGCAGAATAACTTTAAGTGTAAAGGCAAGCCAACTCAAGGATCAATATTCCAAGCTAGAAGAATCCTACTATTCTCTTGCGAAGGAAAACACCTTACTAATTTCTAATGAAAAGAATTTGCGATCTCGACTGAAAGGTTTGGTTGGAGATAAGTTTGACAATGCCATGGACCACTTGGAGAATAGTTGCTTGGCTTTAGCCCAATATCTTATCACGCAAAAGGAAGGTAGTCATAAAATTTGACTGCCTCAACCATTTTTTCTTTGTTAAGTCTTTTTATGATATCTTCCTTGCAAATTCTTCTCCTGAATGATTTTCTTTGTTCTTTGTTTTTGCAGAATCTGAGAAAAATCTTCGCTCCTCCCTTTCTACTTTGGAATATAGCTATACCAAGATTCGCAAAGAGAATGCATTATTTGCCTCTACCCTTGCTCGTTCTCGCGATCGGGCAGAAAGAAGATTTGATTATCTTTCTTACTCCAAAGATATACAAAGTAGGAATCACCAGAAAGAACTCCTTCGCCAAGTTCATCTCAGGGCTGAATTTCTTGTGAATGATATCTTATTGTCCAAATCTCTTGCTCCTATATCTGTCGAACCTTTGGAAGTAGACAATGATGAAGTTCCTTGTTCTCGATAGTGATTATTATTATGAAAGTGGCGAAGATTTCGCAAATGAAGAGGAAGTTCCTCCTAATGATGAAAGCTTTGTTGCTAATAACCCACATGAAGAAGAAACTTGAGAATAAACTTAACGAAGGAAGGGACCGGCGAGACTGAAAAAGTTGGCGAAAGTGAGAAAGCTGGTGAAGGTGATAAAATTGTTGAAGAATGTCCATTATCTCCTTCTGGCGAAAAAATTGATGTTGAGGCTTGAACTTCTTTTGTAATTTTACTTCTTTTGATTACTTCATCTCTATAACTTCTTTCAAATGGTGTACTTCAGTCATCTTTGAGATGTATTTACTCTTTTATAATTCTGCTTACTAGCGAGGAAGATAATGCTTGTTGTTTAACAATTCCCATACTGCCTCTCATTATCTTTCTTGCGATGAAAGATCTGCATAAGTAACAGTTAATTCTTAATTATTTTTTTTTATTATTTTTTTTAAATTATTTTTTGAATCATGTGGTCTTATTTTGCCTTCCTAGTTAAAGGTCTTATTATGCCACCTCTTGTCATTGCGACAAAATCGCAGGACGTCTTTGCACTTGCATGCAAAAACCCCTTGATCTTGCCTTAACCTTTTATGATTTTTGTTGCGACAATATGATTGGCCTAAATATTCTTGCGAAGATAAAGCCCTATGACATTGCCTTCTTGCGACGAAATCGCAGGACGTCCTTATACTTTCATGTACTGACCCATTGATCTCGTCTTATCTTTTCTTTATTATTATTGCCTCTGCAGGATATTTTTCATGCGACAATATGACATGCCCTAATATTCTTGCGAACATAAAGTCCCATGACATTGCCGTCTTGAGACACTTATCAGCTCCCTAATGGAGGGTGCCGCCCTTATCTTCCCCCTGGTTGCCCCTTCAAGGAGGCGTACCTCTACCATACAAGGTTGGCTCCTCCCACCCGGTATTAACAACAGCCAGTTGTTTTCGCAGCCTCTTATCCCTTTTGCCTATAGGGCTTATGGTTACGAGACTGCACCCTAAGTGGGGTTTTCTTCGGGCCGAGTGCAGCATACGTCAAAACTTGCCAAGAATGGGGGGTAGTTCAGACGCCCGGGCACTCTTGGCTCAACCGTGTACCTCGGCGCCTTGATCAGATGTCACACTCCTAAGAAGAGATCCTCAGTCGTCCAACCTAAGTCATTAGCTTAGGTTGGAAATCCAAGGTACCTCTCCTGGATGGGCTTTATTGACCCCAAATCTCCATGACTCAGGTTCAGGGGGGTGTAACCTTTTCCCGAGCCATGCAATAGGTACCCCTTCTATGACGCACTTTAGGTTTTACATTTGCCTCTTGCGAAATTTTGATTTCGCGAACTAGGGTGTACGCCATAGTAGGTTCGCCTCTGTCTGATTATTTTGTTGATTCTTTATCTCTTGCCATTATCTATGCGAAATTTTCGCATGTTCTTTCTTTGTTTTGTATAATCTCGCAATAATTCTTTCACAAGATTTTTATATAGATTCATTTTGCTTCAATCATACATCATTTCGCAGTCTATTCTTTCCCCACAATCTTTTACGGGTAATATCTCTTTAAGTATAACCTGTTCCATGGTATATCGAGTTTGCGGCCCACATATTTACCCTCAGGGTCCATCAATCTATATTCCCATGTTCCAACTATTTCCTTAATGATATAAGGTCCATTCCATTTTTTCGCAAGCTTTCCACCACTTTCTTGCTGATATATTGGTGTTTCTCGCAGCACCAAGTCACCTGGTTGAAATTCGCGTGTTTTAACACGTTTATTATATTCTCGGGCTAATCTTCGCTGGTAATTTTCCATATGATGTAGAGCTCTTTCTCTTTTTTCTTCTAATTCATCTAACTTGGTTAAAATAATACCCGCACTAAGATTTTTCTCCCAAGCTTCTCTCTTTGTTGTTGGAATAATAACTTCTGTTGGTAGCACAGCCTCAACTCCATATGTTAAACAAAGGTGACATTCCCGTAGCTTCTCGCTTTGGTTGTGTTGTAAGCCCATACCGCATTATGCACTGTTCACACCATGCTCTATTATGCCCTTCTAATTTCTTCTTCAATATATCTGCGATTGTTTTATTTGTTGTTTCACTTTTGTCCGTTGGCCTCGAGGGTATAAAGGAGTTGACTTCCCACATTTTATCTTAAATGCATTAAGTAATGATTCTATATTCGTCCTTCAAACTGTTTCCCATTATCAGATACCAATTGTGCGGGGATTCCAAATCTGCATATGATATTCTTAAATATGAATGTAAAAACGTCTTTGTCGCGAATGTGTTGTACTGCCTTTACTTATGCCCATTTTGTGAAATAGTCCGTAGCAACAATCGATATCTTCTTTTCAGTTGATAAGAAAACGGTCCCACAATATCTAAACCCCATTTTCCAAAAGGCCATACACTTGCTGAAGATGTTTGTAGGATCCAAATATCGCACAATAGTAAGAGCTCACGAGAATGTAGCGAGACTTGCGAGAATGTAGCGAGACTTGCGAGAATGTAGCATGGGCGCGGCAATATGAGCTGTACTCCACTATATGTGAGCTTTCATCCACTATGTGAACACCTATATAAAGAGAAGAGCAGGGAGAGAGAAGAGGAGGATACATATTTTTGGAGATGGACACAATTTTGTAAGATAGAGAAGATATACAATTAGGAGAGAGAGACTTTATTTTCTTTATTATCTTCTTCCCCCAAAACTAGATCTAGAGCTCTATCAAATATCCATTAATGGAGATTATAGATGTAATATTAATGTAACCTCAACAATCATAGTGAAGAACCATGGATGTAGATCACATTGATCGAACCATGTAAAAAATCCTTGTGTTCATTTTATAATTTTAGCACTTTAATCCTTATTTTGATTATGAAATAGATTTAGATCTAGAAAATATTATAAGGGGTGTGTTGCATGAAATCCTGCAACTACATATGGCGCTAGAAACAGGGATGAGTAAAGGATTTATCCTTCCTGTAACTTGTTGATTTAAGAAGATTTGGTGTTGATATTTAATTTCTATGGATACTTGAAGTCATCAACTGTGTAGTGTGTATATTTTTCTAGATCTATAAATTTTAGGTTCAAAAATGGAAATTTCATGGAAGAAATTACACTTCAGGACAAGAAAACCAAAGTTTCAATAGAATATTTCCATATTCAGGAGAAAAAGCAAGAAGCAAATTGTTGAAAAAAAAAAAAAAAAAGGAAGGACGAAGACAAGATAAGAGGCAGATGCTGTAATTTTTATCACAAACGTAAATTCGCATTGAGATGGTTCAAGGCTAAGCGAACAAACAATAGGTCATGGGTTCGAATTCGCGAGAGATACATAGTTTTCATTTTATTATCATCTTGGTGGCGAATAAGAGAATAAGGAAAAAAGTTATGAGTTGATTTCGCAGAGAAGTTCTTGAACAGTTGGTCCGAGAGAACAACATGTGTGTTTGTGGTCGCAAGTTCGAATTCGCTGCGAGCATAGTTTTCTTCTTTTTCGAGAGGACGAAAAATGAATAATTTCGCAGTTGTTTCATAATTCCGCAAACAAGAGGCAAGCAAGACATTGGTCACCTTCGAAGTTAATGAGTTCATGGTCATGTGTTCAAATCCCAACGAATGTGTATTTTTCGCATGGATATTTCGCAAGAGTATTTCTCTGTAAGAGAGTTTATGATTATTTCGCACAAAAATTTCGCAAAGGAGGGTTGGCACAGATGGTTCATTTGATTCGATGCATGAAGAAGGACGAGGGTTCAATTCCCACCTCCCCGCGAATTTTTCACACATTTTACATATTTTTGTGTTGCTACCAGCGAAGAGCAAATCAAGTTTTAACAAGTGTGCGATAATTTCGCACAAGAGAACTGGCACATTTGGTCAAGAGACATGAATGCAAACAGTAGGTCGCAGGATCAATTCTTGCTTCTCGCACATTTATTTTTGTTATGCGAAATTTCGCACGGACTATGATTATTTCGCAAAGAAGAAAGTTGATGATTATCTCGCAAATTAATTTTGCAAGAGAGGGTTAGAACAGTTGGTATGCTATGAGAATATGCAAGAGGAAGGTCAAGGGTTCAAGTCTCACTTCTCACACTTCTTTTTGCTGCGCGAAGTTCATACATTTCAAGGCATTTATTCACTTCTTTGACAACAACAGCAAACCACAAAAGCTAAGTACCACTTTCCTTGAACATTTTACTTACAACAAATAAAAGATTTTGATTTGATTTACAAAACGCGATACAATCGCAGAATTACAAAGATTTCAGAATTACAAAGATTTCACGATTACAATGATTCGAGAAAAATCTCATGAGATATTACAAAAGAGACCGAGAAAAATCTCGCACAGATCAATTTATATATTTCCCTTAAATATTTGCTTTGTCTCAAATGAGAATGATATCTAACATGGAGAGTAGTAGGAGGAAAAATAAGACCTTCCATCAACAGGCTAGTAATTAGGATCATTTCCATGAAAGATGTTTATCGGATGAGACGAAACAAGTTATACAAAGGAAATCAAAACAAAGAAAAACGATTTGAACTTGCAGTTAAATGAATATTTTTGATAAAAGAAATGTTGAATACTAATCTAAATTCTTATTTGCATTACAGCATTGCATGAGGCAGAGAACGTGGAGTAATAATTTGCAATACTTCTTATTCGCAATCAAGGACGGATACTTCTTATACTTCTCAAAGGATACTTCATACTTCTTATATATTTCGAGGATTAAGTACTTCTTATACTTCTTTAAGGATACTTCATACTTCTTATATTTCAAGGGTTGATACTTCTTATTTATTACGCAAAGCTTCGGAACTTCGCAAAAGAATATAGGCAAGTACGTACTTTTCAAGAAAAGTATTCTTTCGCGTAGTTCCTTCATCAACAAAGATCAAAGACTACTACAACAACGGATTTTCCTTAAAGATCGCTCTTCAAGCAATATTCAAGGAAAAAGAGGCAAGATGTAGGATCCAAATATCGCACAATAGTAAGAGCTCACGAGAATGTAGCGAGACTTGCGAGAATGTAGCATGGGCGCGGCAATATGAGCTGTACTCCACTATATGTGAGCTGTCATCCACTATGTGAACACCTATATAAAGAGAAGAGCAGGAGAGAGAAGAGGAGGATACATATTTTTGGAGATGGACACAATTTTGTAAGAGAGAGAAGATATACAATTAGGAGAGAGAGACTTTATTTTCTTTATTATCTTCTTCCCCCAAAACTAGATCTAGAGCTCTATCAAATATCCATTAATGGAGATTCTAGATGTAATATTAATGTAACCTCAACAATCATAGTGAAGAACCATGGATGTAGATCACATTGATCGAACCATGTAAAAAAAATCCTTGTGTCCATTTTATAATTTTAGCACTTTAATCTTTATTTTGATTATGAAATAGATTTAGATCTAGAAAATATTATAAGG
The DNA here is from genome assembly GCA_023531295.1 of Papaver armeniacum. Classification (NCBI taxonomy): domain Eukaryota; kingdom Viridiplantae; phylum Streptophyta; class Magnoliopsida; order Ranunculales; family Papaveraceae; genus Papaver; species Papaver armeniacum. The sequence goes on from JAJJWW010000897.1 coordinate 72,171, forward strand.
GTTGTGTTGTAGGAAATCCTGCAACTACAATGTTAATGGTGCTCCAGGTGCATGTATTTTCTTTCCGTGCCTTTGGAAATCTTCGCAACGTCTTGATATTTGTTTCGCATCTTTGTGCATATACGGCCAATAATAACCTTGTATTTTCGCTTTGTATGCCAAAGATCTTCCACTGCTGTGATTGCCAAAGATCCCCACTATGTAACATCTTTAACACTTCTTCTCCTTCTTTTCGTGTCAAACATCCGAGTGAAGGTCCATTAAAGGATCTCCCAGATAGTATCCCATCTCTTAGTTCATAATTTGTCGCACGACTTTTTAATTTGTGCGCTCCAATCTATTCCTTGGTGTTTCTCCTCTCATCAGATATGCATGAAGTTCTGCTCTCCAATCTTCGATATTGGGTGTTTGTTCTCCATCTTCTATCATAATTACATCTACCTCTTCTTCTTCTTCTTCTTTATTGATTGATGGTGATAAAAGTGTTCCGTATCTTTATGCATCTCACATTGGGTCTGTCATCATACTTGAGATAAAAGCAAAAGCATCTCATGAGTCTCATTATCTTTTCTTGATATGTGTCTCCATTTTATTTTGGGATTCTCGCTTGACAATTCTTCAACAAGTTTCTTGTATTTCTTCATGGATGATTCATTTGTAGTGTATTCTCCTTTATTTGACGAATGACTAATTGAATCACGGTGATTCTCACATTTTCCAATTTCATTTCTATTGCGAACTTTAGGGCATGTATCACAGCTTCATATTCTGTTTCATTATTGGTGGATGTAAACTCCAATCTAAAGGAAAAAGCCATTTTGTTGCCCTCTGGCGAAATCAAAACAATTCCAACTCCGTTACCTTCCCCGTTTGATGATCCATCCACCAATATTTCCCATCTATTTGGATCTGTTAATAGATCTCTTGATTTCCATGTTCTTTTTCTACATCTATCATTTCTTCCATGACTTCATCATCTTCTAAAGGAAAATCTGCTAAGAAGTCCGCAACAACTTGCGATTTGGGTGAAGATAATATTTCATATTTGATTTTGAAATGTCCAATTTGTGCATTCCATCTCTCAACTCGCTCGATCTTTTTGAATTCTTCATTACCGACTCGATTGGTATTTTTGTCAAGTACTTTTATTTCATGTGCCTGAAAATATATGCGAAGTTTAAATGTCGCATAAACAAATGCCAAAATTAGCTTTTCAATTTTTGAATAGTTTTTCTGCGGCATTAAAGGTTTTGCTAATGTAATAAATTGGTTTTTCAACTCTGCGTCTACTCGTAGTAACACAAAGACTTAATGCATGCGAAGTTGTCGCAAGATAGATTAATAATTCTTCTCCCCGGTTCTCTTTTGCGAAATAGATATATTCGTCGGATGTTCTTTTATTCCTTGAAAAGCTTTCTCGCATTCGTCTTTTGTCCATCTAAACTTCGTCCCCTTTTTGAGTATGTTGAAAAAATGTTTACATTTGTCGATGATCGCGAAATGAATCTTCAGCCAAGCTAAGAGCCCATTTAACTTCAGTACATCTTTTATAGTCACTAGTGTCGGCATGTCACGAATCGCTTGCACTTTCTCCGGATCAACTTGTATTCCTTCTTTTGATACAATGTAGCCTAAAAATTTTCCCGACGCAACCCCAAAGATACACTTTTCGGGATTTACTTTGATGTTAAAATATCTCATTTGTTCAAAAATTTCCCCGGATCGTGGACATGATCTTTTGCTTCTTTACTTTTTATTAACATATCATCCACGTACACTTCTAATGTTTTGTGTATCCATTTCGCAAACACCTTCTCTACCATCCTTTGGTATGTTGCTTTGAGATTTCGCAAACCAAATGGAATTTTTGTATAACAATATAACCTCTTGGAGCGAAAAAAAAAAGATGTGCTCCCGATCCTCTTCAATGAGAGGGATTTGATTGTAGCCTTTATATCCGTCTAGAAGATATTCTATCATTTCCGCTCGCCGATTCGACCATTTGTGGAATATCTCGGTAACGAAAACGTGTCTTTGGACAGAGGCTTTATTTAGATCAAGTAAAATCTATGCAAATTCCTTATCCCTTTTTTCTTCTTTGGTATCACAACCATGTTTGCTATCCACTCGGATATTTTGCTTGTCTTATGATTCCAGCATCAAGCATCTTCTGCAACTCTTCTTCTATTTGAGGATGATATGTTGTTGCGATTTTTCTTATCCTTTGTTTGAATGGCCTCACATTTTTTTCAATCTCCAACCTATGACACGCCACAGACGGGTCTATTCCAGGCATCTCATCCATGTTCCACGCGAAAATATCTTTAAATTTTCGCAATGCAGACCAATAGTTATTTCTTCTTCATCTCGCTCCATCTTAGTCCCAATTTTTAGTATTTTGGGTTCTTCTTCTGGTTCCAACATTCACTTCCTTTGCTTGGTTCCGTTGCGGTGTAACCGGTCTTAGGTTCTCCCATAGGTGTGGGGTCTTTTATATCCTTCGCAGGCTTATTCCCTTCTCCCGAAATTTCGCTGGGTATTCCTTTTCCTTCCTCTATTCTTATCATATAAGCTCTAAATTCTTCTTCTTTCTTTGCCTCCTTCGCCACTTTTCTGCGATTTTTTCGCTTCTTTGCACGCCCTTCATACTGTTTCACTTCAATTTGATAACATAATCTTGCTTTATCAGCCTCCCCTCTAATTTCGCCAATCCCGCTTCATAGGAAATTTAATGCACTGATGTAATGTTGATGCTACAGCATGTATCCATGGCCTTCCCAACAGCATGTTGTACGGTGATTCCATATCCACTACGCATAGTGCCACTTGCGTTTCAATCTCTCCTAGCGAAATTCGCACCTCTATTTCTCCTTTTGGTTTTGTTGTAGATTTGCCAAAGCCATGAATATGATAGGTTGAAGGAGATATTTCTTCATCTTTGTATCCCATTCCTCTATATGCATTGTAAAATATTATATCGGCCGAACTCCATGTATCAACCAGAGTTCTGTTTATCGCCCATTCTTCTATAGTTTTTGTTGATTTCTCTTTTTCTTTCCGTGTAGTTCTTTGTGATTACCAAAGGAGATGTGTGGTTTAAATTTTCTCTTGGTACCTCTGTCATTGTGAATGTAATCTTCTGTTTTTTTCCCAATCTTTCAAGGGTGATATCTTCTCCATCGTTGTGATTTTCTTTCCTTCAAAATCTCGTTTATGTATTCTCCCTCTGATATTTTCATGGAATTCATTAATCATTGTTTTTGTAATCAAGCTACACTCCAACTTTCTATTACATTCCTTGATTTTAATTTTCTCTACTTTGACTGATTTATCCATTTGTTTAATCATTTTCTTGATTTGAACAATCTTAATAACAATCTTTAATCTTTAATCTTCAAATCTCTCTTTCTAGCGCCATTATGTGATTGCAGGAAATCCTACAATACATCCCTCACAAGAATTCATAACATTCAACACATATTTAAGATCAACAATCACACTTTTTATTAATTCAGTTTAAGAATTTTACAAAGGGCAAATGAAATCAAGAATACAACTATTGCTCTCGAATTTCTCTCTCCTCAAAACTTTTCCTCCATTCTAAAAAGATCTCTCCCTTTTCTTAAGCCTACTCGGTCCTTTATATAGGACATTACATAGTGGATGACAGCTAAGCTTTCCTTTATTTTCGGATCTGGCTTGCAACATTATCGCAAGTATTCAAATGTTAAATCTCGCAACACTACTAAATCTCGCTAGGTCTTCATATCTTTCTCGTGTTCAGGTTGTCGTCATCCGTTGCGTCATTTTTATTACCAATCTGCGATATCTTCGCAGTGTGTCGTTCAAGGATTTCGCAAGGATATTAATGTTGCGATATTCTGATCCTACACGAATCCTGAGTTCATGAGTATGAAAGTCACACTTTACCGGTTTTAGAAGATAACCGCTATGTTCGCAAACTGAGTATGCAAACCAGAGTTCCGGACTTTGGCTTTGTCCAGCCGTTCGCAAACAGCGTACGCGAACAGGAGTTCCGGACTTGGCCTTGTCTAGCCCGTTCGCAAACATGGTACGCAAACACAAGCTCCGGACCCTTTCGCAGGTAAATCAGTTCGCAAACAGAGTTCGCGAATAATAGTTCCGGACCTGAACTAGACTTGCACAGTTAACATACAAAGTATGTAACCTGTATTATATCCAGATATGATAGTTCTAAAACTCTCATTTAATCATTGAAACATCCTTGGAAGTCAACAATGGTAATCTTACACATGCCCCCAGCTTCAAGTTATTTTCAAGTGATTAATCGATCAATGCGAAACTTCCCAAGTCGACATCAAATGATTGTCTCACACAAATAATATAAGATGTTTCAAGGTAATTTCCACATGATCATCTTTTGACTCAATATTTAGTTTCCAACAAATAAATTGTCTCCAACTAAACTCGTCAAGAATATGATGAACTTAGCTAATGCTAAAAGCTTCCAACACATATTTCAAGAAATTAACAAGCGAGATAAACTGTTCCAAAATATCAAATGTGTATAATGTAAAAGTCTATATAGATATATGACTTAGTCTCTTTAGATGAAAAAATAAAATAAACTTATGTGTGATAAATAAGTTTTAGTCTCCACGTACCTTTTGTTAATGAAGTTCCTTCAAGCTCTTCGGTGGATCTTATTCTTCAATTAGTGAACGTCGTGAGGTCTAAAGCTCAACTACACACTTCTATCCTAATCCGAGAAATAGCTATAAGTCGACTAGAAATCAAGTATATAGTTTTGATCAACTAAACTTGACAAACAAGCTTGAGATAGCAACGCTTGCGAGTTCATCCGAGCAATGCTCTAACAGTAATTAACGACACAACTGGGGAAATATGAGTCGTTCATCTCATAAAAATTATATCTCGAAGAATTTTGACGGCTAAGATGAGAGTTTGGTAAACCAACAGGCGGGAAAAAGAGATAGAAGAGACATAATCTTCTAGTCTCTTTTATTTTCTGTGTTTCGTCCCTCCATTTTTCATTATGCTCTCTGCTCTATTTTCTGTACTTTCGATTCTTCTTAACCTAGGATTACACAGACTAAGTTGAAGAGGCTAAACCTAATCAACTAAAGAAAAAACGAAGCATAACGGTTTTGTTAACACCAGATGACAAACGACGAAAAAAAAAAGGTAACTGACAAACCCTAAATTATGATTCGAAGTAGGTTTTTCACAATTGATTCATGCATGTTAGTGGGTTTTTGTGTTGTTACTGTTAGATTCGTTCGTGTTGAAATTTCAATTTCTAGGGTTTGTCATAATTGATTTTTAAATTGGTTTCGATTTTGAAATCAATCAGTTTGTTTTCGATTCTATGTGATTAGATTTTTCTTGGGTTTGTATAAGATTTTTTAGGGTTTGTATTTTTATTTTATTTTCTAGGGTTTATATGCTTTTCTGATTTGATTTCTTTGATTGTTGTAGAAATGATGTTGAACATGACCAAATTCCTATTAGAAATATTAAGGTAAAGGTGTCATTAACCTGAAAAATGTGCAGCTAGAACAATGTTTTGAGTTCAGAAACTTGGCTAGAACTGAGATGGGTCTTGATAGGTTAATGGACATGCTCAGGCCTAATTTGAGATTCAAGGGTAATGAGATTATAGACATACTTTGGTTTATGGATCATTGTTTACCACAGTCTTTGATTAGGGAAGAAGAGTTTGGTATTTCTGGGATAACGCACAAATTGATGAGAATGGTTGGAGTGCGTTGCATATGCAAGTGTTTGTTAGAATTAACTCTATTGATGAATCTGAACTTACCTATGATTCAGTTCCTCCCCATAAGTACTTGACTCCAATTAAAAATAAGGGTGCAACACAAAAGAAACCAGTATCCAAGGGAGATGCACCTTCTAGTTCAACACCAAACACAGCAGTATCAATGACAATGCACCTAGTAGTTCAAGAAGAAGAATTCCAAGGCTAGCATCATTGTTTAAGAAACAAATTGCATGGAAAAGTAAGAAGAAGTTATTTGTTGAAATATCAGATGATGAAGAAGTCTGTGACCAAACACAAGCAAGTGTGGCAGATAACACACTACACCAAATTTAACGTTTAGTAACAACTTAGATCTGTTGCTGACCGGGCTTGCAACAGATTTTTGCAGTTGCTAAACACCCTGTCGCAGTTTTTCGCAACGGATTTACCAGAAAAAGAAGTACATGTTCCTCAATTCCCTGAAAAAAGTGAAGATACACAAGAAAGTGTGGCAGAATAAGAGTTAATCATGATTTCCTGGGTTCAAGCTACAACTGAAAAACCGGGCGTCTAACAACCACACCCAATATTTAGTTTAGGCAAACTGTATGGACTAACTCCAATATAATTCCAAGAGAATCAACTAGACAGTCAGACTCAATCAATGGAAATATATCCAAGAGTTGTATCTCATTTCTCAATACAATCTGCAATCGAACAAAAGAAGTTCTGTGAGCCTGATTAATATGAGAAATAACTTGAACGGTACCAAAGACCAATGTTCAAGTGTCAATCAATTTCAATCAACAACCACATGTCATATTTACCAATTGATTGAACTACGCACAACCTGTGATATTTCAATTATATATAAAATATAATGCGGAAAAGAAATAACACAAACACCAGAAATTTTGTTAACGAGGAAACCGCAAATGCTCAAAAAAAAAACGGGACTTAGTCCAGATTTGAACACCACAGTGTATTAAGCCGCTACAGACACTAGCCTACTGCAAGTTAACTTCGGACTGGAATGTAGTTGAGCCCTAACCAATCTCACACTGATCAAGGTATAGTCGCGTTCCTTACGCCTCTAGAACCACGCCGGATTCTGCGCACTTGATTCCCTTAGATGATCTCACCCACAACTAAGAGTTGCAACGACCCAAAGTCGAAGACTTGATAAACAAATCTGTCTCACACAGAAAATTCTATTGAATAGATAAATCTGTCTCACATAGAAATACCTACGAGTTTTGTTCCATCTTTTGATAAATCAAGGTGAACAGGAACCAATTGATACATCGGACTTATATTCCCGAAGAACAGCCAAGTAATATCAATCACCTCACAATAATCTTAACCATATGGTAGCGGAACAAGATATTGTGGAATCACAAATGATGAGACGAAGATGTTTGTGACTACTTTTTATCGTACCTATCGGAGATTAAATCTCGAGAAAATCTTAGAGAAGATAGTACTCAATACGATAGAACAAAGTATAATCAGAACACGCAACTACAGAGAAAACAGTTGGGTCTAGCTTCACAATCCCAATGAAGTCTTCAAGTTGTTAAACTATAATGGTTTTAAAGGAGAATCGACTCTAGTCGCAACTAGTATCACACAGGAGGTGTGGGGATAAGGTTTCCCAGTTGCAAGAGTTCTCCCTTATATAGTCTCCAAATCAGGGTTTGATACTTTGGGACAAAGCAATCAATATTCACCGTTAGATGAAAACCGAATTAGATTCAAGCTAATACCTTTCAACCGTTAGATTGACTTAGCTTGTTACACACAAATGAAATGTACCTTCATTTAAATATGGGTAACCGTACCTAAACGTGTACACTTAGTTGGCTCAACAATAGTTAACCGAAGTTAGCCATATGAACACTTTCAAATCAACCTTGTTCATCTTACCACAACTAGTTCAAATGACTCAAATGAAACTAGTTATAGAGTTGTTCAATTGTTTATATTCACATAGAAGTATACAAGACACAATTGAAGCAAAATCGGTTTTGATTCACTCGAATAATCAATTCATGAACATTATAGCCACAGTTTGCAAAAGATTGCATACCTTATTATATAAATATGTTTGTTCATGACTTAGCCGATTTTGGAACTTAACCTACTCAAGTATGCAAACGGGTACGCATACTTAGAGTGTCATATCACGGGGGTGGCCTGAGTTCAAATAAGGGGCGCCTATAGTAGACTTTACTGTTGGAGTTTAATTAATAGTTAACTAGTCATTTTTGTAAGTTAATTAGTTAATTAATTATGTAATAATTAGGGTTAGACTGGACGACCATGATTAGATATGTGGGAGTGAATCTGTTAGGGTTTTGTGTATGTGAGAGCTATTTAATGTGTCCATGTATTTCCCTTGAGTTGTTATGAAATGAAAAGATAAGAAAGGCTGCTACTTGTTCAATTTTGATCTTCTAGTACTGTTAGAGCAACCACAGTGGGCGACTATACTCAAAATTTTGGTAAATGAACGAGACGTAATGGGACGTACTATCGACTAAACCCCGACTATCGACTAAATCCCAGACTATATTTGGTCTGGACCAAAGACTAAACCCAAATATAGTCGGGCGTTGATATAATCCACGCCCCACCACCAGGCGGGTATATAGTGTACGCCCCACACCAGGCGAACGTATACTCAATGCCCCACACCAGGCGTGGTTTATACCTCCGCCCCTTTTTTTTTTCTTTTGAATGGGGCGTGGTTTATACCTCCGCCCCATGAATATTTTTAAAGTTGTTTGAATGGGGCGTTGAGTTTACCTCCGCCCCATTGTTTTTTTTTTTATGAATTTTTGAAATCTCCCCCACACCAGGCGAACGTATAATCCACGCCCCACCACCAGGCGAACGTATACTCTACGCTCCACCAAGTTTAGTCTTCCACCCGTAGCGTCACACACCAGACTAAACCCAAATTTTGATCTTTTTTTTCCTCTTTGGTCTTTGGTTATACTCGCACCACTGCAGTTGCTCTTAGGGTTCTTTACCAGTTGTTATTAACATAACAATTGGTATCAGAACTGGTTTGATCCACCATGACATGACCTAATTTTAGAGATGTTGAGAAAAGTTTTGATAATCATTCTAAAGAGATGAAAGCTCTGTTCACTAAAATGGCAGAAGAAGTCTCGTCACTTTAAGCTATTGCTTCCAAGGAAGCTGAAGCACGTACAACAGCCATTAAGAGGACAGAGGATTTGATGAGCAATATTAAAGATATTTCGCAACAAAACACCACCATACAAACTGCGCTACTATAATTATTGAACAGAGATAAGAATAAAGAGAGAGAAGAGTATGAAGCACATGAGCGTGAGTCACAAGATGGAGAATCAGGAATGCATCACAGAAATCAGTACAATCATGATTCTCACAGACCCCTAAAGCTGGACTTTCCAAGGTTCGATGGAGACAACCCAAGAGGGTGGATCAGGAAGTGTTAAAGGTTCTTTTCAATAAAGAACATTGATGATTCAGAAAGGGTGGATACTGTAGCGCCCTAATCTAGCAACTGACTAATCCATGAGATTAACTATTAAATGAGGTACTAACGACCTAAAAGATATATTTAAACATTAAGAAAGAAGTTCTAAACAAAGATTAACCCGAATCTATACCCTCTCTCAAATAAACACAAGAACTCCTCTCATATGATACATATTCAGTAGTGAGTTGGTTTACAAATAGAATATAAACACAAAGATAAACATCGCGGAAGCTAACCAACTACCGAAAACAACTCCTCGAAGCTTTCATCGCCACGTGCACATTTGAATTTGTCTCTGAAACTGAAAGTGAGAATGGGTGAGCACATCATCCCTAAAAGGGGTGCCCAGTATAAATAATAACTAACTTTCAAGTAATCACTAAGATGGTTTAAAGACAATGCAGGTTTTACTGAAAACCGATAAAACATGGAAAAATAGATAAAGCATATTAAAATAATAAGTTGTACTGAAATATAAAGTTCTACCAACCAATCTTGCGGCACAAATTCACAACAGAAATAATAGTTAAGCGACGCAGTCCTTCGGAGTAGTAAGGCGTGACTCTTGCGGATTCTTCAATGATCATTAAAGCGCCCTGAGGTTTGACGACCCCGTAGTCATATAAGATTTGTACCTTACCATTACCTTATTATACGCGCACTCTACATAGCAAGTATCTAAAGAGATCTAATGGTGTTAACGTTATAGCCGACGGAAGAACTTTAACATGAAGAACCATATACCTCTCGCATGTCAAAACCAACAATCATACATAAGATTCTCAACATCATTCTCTCTAAACACCAAAACATAATATAATAACTTTTGAAAGTAATTTAAAAGAATAATAAACATACATGTATGAGACATGTGTTGCCCCTGTACGTAAATAAGGAAAATATAATGGCCAAATTAAAACCAGGACCTATATAATATTCAACCCAACGAGGACTATCTAGGTTTGCTTAAAATAGATATAACATTTGGGGGCACACATCTCACGCAAATCAAAAGGAAAAGGTTTCCTTACATGCTAACAACGAATAAAGTTTGTAATCGCTTTCCAAATCAATGGAAAGAATCACATTTTGAAATATAAGTAAATACTCCCAAAACAGATATTAGTTGTTTCTAAAGATCCAAACCCATCCCAAAATGTAAAAGAAAACTAGTTTTTATTACACACAAATAATACATGCATACACATATCATATACCAACAAAGATATGCATGCCTTTCGCAATATAAATATATTTATAAAACAATAATGAATACAAGAGAGTTCGTTATCAATTCCCACCCCTTTTGATGACAAGCCTCGCATACCTTGAGATCCATAATCCACTCGGTTCGTTCTTTAGATCGTTCGTTGTTAATAAAGATGTTAATCACACAAGCACTCTAAAGATTAGCCAAAAGGCTCATACGAGGCTCATAATCTCTAGTTATAGTTTAAGTGAACTATCTAATGGTTCCAAGCCCATTTATGTTTCTACACCTTTTCATTATATCTATCTCAGTAGTACATCTAAAGGTTTACTAATCTAATTAGATTGGTTATATAGACCATTAGATAAGTCTTACAAATATTTACAACCTTGTAGAAGGAACCAACGCTAAATCGGACCATAAATGGTCCAACACATCAAACTAAGACGACAAGGCACCAAGCCCAAGCCCATTGGGCCTCGATCCGGTGCTGCCCCACTAAACCGGCCCATTAAAACAAGGCACGGTCCAACTGGTCAACGTCCGGTCACTGATCAGACTAAAGGTAAACATCAGTCAAGGTCAAGTCAATGGTCAAAGAGTTAACTCGGTCAAGGTCCACTGAGTCAAGTCTGGTCAAAACTGGTTAATGAGTCAACTCGGGGTTAGATTGATTCACCTCAGTCAGATATCCTAAGTCAGCTAAGAACAAAGTCAGTCAGACAATCTGACTAGGATGACTAATAGGTCTACAAATAATCCAAGATACAAAAATTGATACAAATGTTATCATTAACAACAAATTCAACAATACAACTCCTCAGTTCTAACTCGCACTAGCTCTAACTGCAATCTTGGTTACATATCCATTCCATTCTCATTTGTAATACTCATTTCATTTATATCACAAACTGACTCAATTTCAATAACTTTAACCACCAGAAATCCATAACATCTTCAATAGCAACACCAGTTCCATTCCAACACCAAATACCCATTAGTTCAGCTCAACCAATACTCAAACATTCTTCTCATCAACATTAGTTCAGTGCAATTCAATTCGACCCATATCTTCCATGTAGTTCATTTCCAACACCAACTTCATCAACTTCAGCACTTTATTCAAACTTTAATTTAATCATCTGCAATTTCAGCCTTAACAATCATACACCACCATTTATTAGTTAAACTTATTCCTTATCCATTCCACAATTAAGCTAAGACCAACAGTCTCATAAATACCACTTCTTAAGTCAAACAACAATCCTGAAATGTCCATTCTTAAATCAGCAACCTAAACATTCATATAACCTTAAGTCTATTCAAGACCCAGCAGTAACAACACATCCTCACCTCCTTGTAATCCACTTCAATACCAATCCCTAAAGTTCAATCTCTGCATCATCTCATCTCCATGAACATCTTCAGTAACAGTTCAACTTCAAAAATCAGAAGCCCAACATTATTTCTTCCTCGACATTCCCCTCATAGCAACATCATCTCCTAACTAATACCACCAGCACCACCAATCGAAGTCATCAAACATTGCCACCTGCAATTCAATTCACATCCCCATTTAAGTTTTATGCATGACCTTCATCAACTGAGCAACACCACCACCACTCCCATGACCAGCCACCAATTACAATTGAGATCTTCATCCGACTGAGATATTCATTCCCAAACCATTTCATAACTACACCACCATCATAACTGCCATTATCCAATTCATCTTGTACACATCTAAACATCCACCGCAGCTCACAATCAACACATACTCATTCCCTGTTTCATATTAGTTCAACTCAATTATCCTAACATACATTTAAACTTCAATCCACTCAAACCTAAACAACCACACCACCTTCCTTAACTCAATTCATATACACACACATACAAATATCCATTAACAACAGTTCCATCTCTGCTCCATGAACACCAACAACTGGTTTATAATCCTCACATGCAACTTCAACTACATCAACGACAATCCATTGAACTTCTTTGCTCTTTTCCTAAATCCAGAATTCTTCTTCAAATTCCTACTTTCTTAAGAACACTAATTTCTCTATGAATTCAAAATTAAACTCCAAATATTCATCTATACTTCATTTACCAACAAACCCATTCTATAAACAATCAAAACACATCAAAAGCGTAAAGAAATTTCAATGAAATCGAAACCCTAAATTACCTTTCTTTTTGATTCTTTAACAAAACAACCTTCAATCATCATTTCAACAAAGAACCCTATTGATCTTCTTCTATCTTCAACTCAATAACATCATCAACATCTCTTCACAGAACCATCAAAACTAGAAACCCTAATTTCGATCAACAGTAGCAACCTTATTCTGATCTTACCGTGCTCAAACAACTACAACACCATCACCTTAGTCTCCAATCAATTAAGATAACAAGATTTAACTCAATTCTTTTGAACTGAGATTGACAGAAAGAGACAGAGAGAAAGAGCAGAGAAGAAAGAAAGAAGAAGAAAGAAAGAGAAAGTGAAAAGAGAAATGAGTTTTCTCTCGACACGCTTTGGTGGTGATAAGACCAAGGTAAATGATAAAGGCACCTGAAAAAGGGATAAGGGCAGTGATCGGTTTAGATTTAAAAATGATTATTTGCCCTTCATGATAATCCGGTGATATCTTCTTCGTCCAGATTCGAATGACACGTTCGAGTAGTCTACTTCGCATAACTTTTCGAGATCTATCTAGTAATACTAGTTTCATATCTAAATCGTTGTTAGATTAATTTCTAGTAATTAAGGTTCATCTCTAATTAATCGAGTCAATAGCGGCTTAGTCGTCCTATGACTGGTCTAATAGAGTTGACGAGATTGAGGCTCGTTACATTCTCCCCACCTTATATCATTTTCGTCCTCAAAAATCGATCCGCTCTTCTGGATTGCAAAACTCTCCACCTTATAGAGAGAAATTATCTCTCAAACAAATGCAAGTATTGCTCATACTTACAAACGCGCGAAAACTAACTCATTTTAAATGAGTTCGAAGCAAAAAGAAACACAAATCTATATGGTTTTCTACAACTAAGAATCTACAATTTGTAGCTCTAAGTTCAAAAGACTAATCTCTATTTCACAATATGATTGTCTCAAAGTTCACTATGGTTAATTTGATTCTAACAGACAAGTATGTCTAAGTTCTCCATGCTAAATTTTATAGTCTAATACTTAATAATTTACTAATTTGATATAGTTTATCCATATAATTAAACTTACATTTTTAATTAATTTTAAATCTTACATTTTTATTATTTAAAATTTTAATATTCTTAAATCATGAGTTATCAAAATTAAACCATTATAAGTTATACAAAGTTACCTGTTTATTTAATCATTTCATTTTGATATATACTAATACTTTATTACTAACCACGTTTTACACATTATCCCTACTTTCACATAATCTATTTAATTTATACTATATTTATTTAAATGAATAAATTTAATTTCTTTATTAAAATGTCAATATCATATTTCATATTAATAAGAACTTGTTTTATCCAAGTAACTAATGCAAATATGATTTCATGTAAATCGATAATATTTGCTATTTAAATTTTACTGTTATACAATATATAAATTTTCCAAATATTATTATCTACTATAAATTTGCTATTAACAAAACTATTCAAATCTATTATCAGCAGTGTTACTATTTTTTTACATCTCTATTATTATCTTTATAGATTTGTTTATAATCCCGTTGGTACACTAAGTCTTAGTTTTCTAAATATAACTCTACATTCACGTACAGATCAACATAATTGATTTTATTTATTCATATCGAGTCTGTATACTATATCTTGTTAAGTATTGGCGTTGATAACTTAATATTGTTTCAATCTGAGTTTGCATAAAATTTTAGTGTATCGTAAAAGTCTTTAGATTTTTCTATCAATGTAAAAAGTATCCTATTAATATACAACTTTGTTTTCTTTCAAGTCTATTATTGTGCTAGGCATCCAATTACTATAATTATGTATTTTATTTTAATAAATAGCCATTACTAATTTGTTTCAATAAAATTTAGTTAATGTCAAATGAAACTATGTTCCCGTAAATTATTTATTCCCTATCAATATTTCGTCAGTTATTAGTTCCCAAAAGTATGATTCTTTAAATCAGTTATTCGACTAAATATAATTTGGGTATAAGATTACTAAGAAATTTCGTCATTTTATTTTATGCAAAATATCTGCACGATCTTAAGTCTAAACTAATAAGTCTTATATTATCTATCTGGTTTATTTCAAAAGCAAAAAGAATATATTTGTAACTTTATTTAATTTACAAAATCTGACCGTAGATAATTATTAATAATTTCGTGTAACTACTTCATCCTAAGTATTATTTTAATCATTATATACTTACTAATAAGATTTTAATTGAATAAAGTTCATTACAGTAATATTTGATAAGTTTTAATATTACTTTTGTCATGATTATTAGTGTTCCTATTATCATTTATTATTATTAACACTACTGGTCGAATTATTACCTTAATTACTTTTACAATTTAACGTCATTTCTAATTTAAAAGGTAAATGGTTCTAATTACAAGAAAAGGTACTCTATTA
Organism: Papaver armeniacum; assembly: GCA_023531295.1. Taxonomy (NCBI): domain Eukaryota; kingdom Viridiplantae; phylum Streptophyta; class Magnoliopsida; order Ranunculales; family Papaveraceae; genus Papaver; species Papaver armeniacum. The sequence continues at coordinate 87,291 of JAJJWW010000897.1, forward strand.
GTTTCTAAATAAAATTTGGGATCTATCAGTTTACTAATAGAAGCAAGTCTTCCTAATATGAATGGTAATCCATGCTTGTAGTTGGCCTGTCCAGGCTATCAAGACCCGACGATAGTTGGCCTGTCCAGGCTAGCAAGACCCGACGATGGTTTTCAAACCTCACTATTCTCCAGTGCTAAATTATCTAAGTATCATTCAATTGAGACTAACTAATTCCTAGTTATCTATTGAAATTTCTAACTTATACCACCATTGGTTTCAGCCTACAATTTTTACTTCATAGATATATACACGCAAAACAAGAAGCAAACAATCAACATATTTAACAAATTAATCAATCAATTCAAAAATTATTTTAGTTCTTGATTGCTTTTAGTGATTAAGATTTATCTCACAAACCCAACCCAGTTCTAAACTAATCTAGTTCACTATCTGTCACTGGCTAATCCTATGTTTTTCCATGTAAGATCTAATAGTGAGCTCTGATACCAAGTCTGTAGCGCCCCCTAAGCTAGCAGCTGACTAACCCATGAGATTAACTATTAAATGAGGTACTAACGATCTAAAAGATATATTTAAACATTAAGAAAGAAGTTCTAAACAAAGATTAACCCGAATCTATACCCTCTCGCAAATAAACACAAGAACTCCTCTCATATGATACATATTCAGTAGTGAGTTGGTTTACAAATAGAATATAAATGTAGGACCATAATATCGCAACGTACAGGACTCGCGAAGTTAATAAACAACGATGTCGCGAGGCAGTCGCAGAAAGCTAAAATAAACGACGCAAAGAATAACGACGGGCGAGACATAAAGAAGACGTGAGATCTGGCGAGGTTAAGAAGTGTCGCGAGATTGAATAGTTGTACATTGGCGACACTTCGCGAGGCATTCCCGAAAATAAAGGATAGCTTAGCTGTCATCCACTATGTATTACCCTATATAAAGGGTCGAGTGAGTCTGTTGTAAAAGAGAGATCTTTTTAGAGTTGTTGGGCAAGTCATTAGGAGAGAAAAAAGTTCAAGAGTGTTTTACTTGCTAAGTGTAATCCAACTTTTCCTGTGTAAACAACTTATGAAATTAATCAATAAACCTTCTCAATTATACAACTTTCAATGGACTAATTAATCAAGAGATAGTGAGGGGTGTAGTGTGGGAAACCCGCTACTACATATGCGCTAGAAACAGGGACGAGCAAAGTGATTGACGAAGAAATTGGAAAGAATTTGGATTAACAGAGAAGAGATTTGGAAAAGATACTCAAGAATTCATTGAAAAGAAAGATGGCTAGAAGAAGAAATGTACAAGAGCAACCAACGATTGTAAGAAGAAGTGGGAGACTTGGTGGAGAAAGGAGGAATGAAACAGAGAATCATCAAGGATGAATATGAGAAATGATGGAGAAGGTCAAAACCAGCCACCAATCTCTCCAAAGAGCAAACGCGGTTGTGGATTATGATAGAGTAAGTGTGCATACTTGGAGATCCGATTCTGAAGACGAGAGAGAAGAGGAGCAAGGTTTGGTGAACAATGGACAAGGAGAGCAAGGGATGAATGGAGAAATGAATCCAGAAACGAAGAAATGGCAGCGTTAGAAAGATTGAGACAAACAATACACGAAGAGAGACGATTAGAAGCGAGGAGCGAGCAAACTTGACAAGACAAAATCATGAACCGAGGATGGAAAATATGAGGTTGCAAAGAAGGAGATCTAGAAGTAGCGTGAGATCAAGTTCTAGATCGAACAGAGAAGAAAGAAGGAGAGTTTTACCAACAGAAAGTGCGGGAAGAAACACAAAATCCGAATACTGAGCATGGCGAGAGAACTGGGAAATAGAAGATCGTTATATTCCTCACCAAAATCTTCAAAATGAGCGAAATAGGGAAAATCAAGAAAACATGCAACTCCAAGGGCCGAATGACCCAGCTGGGCTTGAAGGAAGAATAATCCCGCACGGGAGAGAAGAATTGAGAAGAAACCGAGAGATCGAGGATGACATTGAGAGACACTACATGGAACAAGCGCGACTAACTCGCGAAAGAGAAAGAGTAAGAGCAGAAATGGAAAATCAAGAGATGGAAGAAGCAATCCGGCAGAATAATCATGACAACCGCGAGAGAAGGAGGGAACAAAACCGTACCAATAGGAATATTAACGAAGAGTATGAGAGGGTGCAGATGATGAGAGCTGAGAGGCAACCAAGAAGAGAGAACAACCGATATAATGGCGTGCGAATTAACGAAAGAGACGAAGAAGAGCGTCGCGAAGAGAGAAGAGGAGAAAATAATGAGCGGGAAGGTCAAAATAGGCACGAGCGAAGAAGGAGAGAAGCAGAGCTAAAAAGACCAAGAGAAACAAATCCTGAGGCAAATGAACAAATCTTAAGAGAACTAGCTGAAATGAGAGGATTATTGAATAATAGAAGGGAAGGAGGAAGGAGACAATCGGACGAAGCCATCGCGAGAAGCCGCGAAGAACCCCTTCACGCTAGAAAGTACGGATGGGAGGAATACCTCCTAAGTGCAATCTACCCGCATTAACCAACATCTTTGATGGAACAACACATGCGATACAACATATTAAAGCTTACATGAGATGTATGTTACAATGGGAGAATCATGACGCCATATTATGCAAATATTTCGTCGAGCTTAATAGAGAAGCACTAAAATGGTTTGAGGGTACGCCAAGGAACACAATCACATCATTCAATCATTTACAAGCCACATTCCCGGGAGCATACATAAGTAACAACTCTTCGCGACTGTGTATTGAAGATGTATTCGGGTTGAAACAAAGGATTGGCGAGAGCTTAAGACAATTGACAATAAGATGGAGGACCATGTGTAGCGAAATGGCGGGACGGGTTGAGGAGAGATATCTCATCCTCTCATTTGTGAATGCTCTCTTCGCGACTAACTTGTTATACATTCAAATTTTTAGAGTCAAAAACACAATCACAATGGCGAATCGCGAGAATTACAGGAAGAATATATTGCCTTAGAAGAAAGACAAAATGAAATGAATTCTTATCCAGTCGCGAACACAAACTCTAACGCCGCGAACGCAAGTTTGTTACCTCAATTCATAAATACAGTGGCGAGCACTTCGCAAGGACAGCAGTAAGAAGAGCCGATGAGGGACAGCAGAAGGTAGTAGCCATGGGAAGCCACGATCAAGAAGAGTTTGAACGTGAAAGGAACTATTACAACCGTAATGAAGAATAATAAGATTCAAGAGGCTAGATCATGTGCAAGAAACTTATGGTGGACGAAGGCAAAATAACCGTAGAAGTCATAGAACAGATGGGAACAAATCAAGATGCCTCCATTTGAATGCTAGTGTTGAAAAGATTTGGGAAGCTATACTTGTGATGGAAAATGTACCAAGACCCCGGAATGTTGGAATGGAACCACCGCCAGCGATAGAAGCCATGAATTTTGTTCTTACCATCGCTTCCATGGGCATCAAACAAACGATTGTAGAAACATAAAGAGAATTATTCTCGGGATGATTGATCGGGGAAGTCAATCACTTTCAAGAGGAGAAGAAACAAGTCGACATTACCACCACCACCGTGAGATGCACTGTAACGGTGTCATCGAAGGGAAAGGAAACATTTGTGATCGAAGTAGGAACAAAAGCCAAGAATTTGAACTGAAACTCCATTGTCCACTCCTATCGCACCATCGAAGATTTTCATGACAACGTGCTTAGTAGAGTCTTCGCGAGAGATGCTAATGATAAGGAAATAATGAGCCTGGCGAGAACGACGCAGTTAGAAAAGTGGCAGTTGAAGACTATTTCTTTCTCTGCAGATGAAGTACCAAAAGGAAGAGAAACACATGATAGCCCGTTGGTTGTGAAACTAGAGATTAACCCGAAACCAGCTTGATGGAGAAGATGATGAGGCGAAGCTTGTTGGGCGATCAACCGAATTCTAATCGACACCTGGAAGTTCGGTGAATATTCTCTTCTACCATACTTACAAGACGATGGGCGGAAAAGATGAGGATTTAATTCCCTCGACATACAAGATATATGGCTTCAACGGCATCGCAAACAAACCAAAAGGAGAGGTTCACATGAGAATACCTCTACAAGGATTATCCACCGATATTTTATTTCGTGTAGTTGATGTGGAATCTCCATACAATGCGCTGATTGGGAGGCCATGGCTTCATGAAATTTTAGGAGTCGCGTCAACATATCATCAATGTATTAAATTCCCACATCCAAATGGCATTGGTATCATACGGGGAGATTGGAAGGAGTCGCAACGATTGCCATGAGGTTGATATAGAAAATCGCAAGAAAGAAGTGCCAAAAAGAAAGGGTTGGAAGCAACATGTGAGAAATGAACAGAGAAAGGAAAACTAATGGTAGATGCTATAGAAGTGAGGGCTGAACGTACCCCGCGAGGTGAATGCTTAGAGACAGACCAATATTATAACAATGAAGAAGCAAAAGATATGAGGAACAAAAGGCATAAGAAGTGAATAGTCAAGAATAAAGAAGATGCAAAGTAACAATGAAGTAATGATGTGCGAGAATCTCGCACCAAGAGTAAGATGAGAATACGACTAAGAAAGAAAAGTGAAATACAACAAGTGAAAAGAATCGTGCGAATACTTCGCAAACAAATATCAGCAAATAATGAAACATGAATGATTGAATGATTTAACAAATATACATGCGCAAATGAATGGGACGAACCTTTATGGCGTACACCCTAGTTCGCGAATAACATTTCGTAAGAGGCAAATGTAAGACCTAAAGTGCGTCATATAAGGGGGTATCTCTCGCCGTGGCTCAGGGGGAAGGTTACACCGCTCCTGAAGCCTGAGCCATGAAAATTTGGGGCCCATGAAAGCCTATCCTAAGAGGTACCTTGGATTCCCAACTATATATGTAGGTTATACCCTGGTTGGGCGACCGAGGGTCTCTTCCTAGGAGTCAGTGTATGCTCAAGGCGCCGAGGTACACGGTTGAGCCAGAGTGCCCGGGATGGATGAACCTACCCTGGCCATTCTTGGCAAGTCTTGGCATGCGTTGCACTCGCCCGAAGAAAACTCCACTTAGGGTGCAGTCTCGTAACCATAAACCCTATAGGTATAAGGGATAAGAGACTGCGAAAACAACTGGTTGTTGTTAAGACCGGATGGGAGGAGCTAGTCTTGTATGGCCGATGTTTCGCCTCCTTGAAGGGGCAACCGGGGAGATGATAAGGGCGGTGCTCTCCATTAGGGGGAGTGCCAAAACAGACGCAAATGTCATGAGGCTTTGTTTTCGCAAGGAGACTTAGGCTTGTCATATTTGTGCAATGATCCTGCAGAGGCAATAATACTAACGCGAGGGTAAGGCGAGATCAATGGGTCTTTACACGAAAGTGTACGGACGTCCTGCGATTTCGTCGCACGACGGCAATGTCATGGGGCTTTATGTTCGCAAGGATATCTAGGCCCGTCATATTGTCGCAACTAAAACATCTCGCAGAGGCAAGAATACTTGGAAAATGATAAGGCAAGATCAATGGGTCTTTACACGCAAGTGTAAAGACGTCCCGCGATTTTGTCGCCATAAAAGGTGGTGGGAGGACCTCTAATTAGGAGGTCTAACTCTAAGACCACACAAAAATGATAAGGTGAGTCAATGAGCCATCACATGAAAATGTAAAGGCTGCTGCGACCTTGTCGCCACAAAAAGAGATAGAATACTCAATTCATGAAGATACCCGCGACTCCGTCGCGATGATACATTTCAATTAACAATAAGATTATTATCAAATACAAGAAGACAACTAAAATCTTCCATCTGAAGAAGAATACCAGAGGCAAGTATGGGAATGGAAAAGATGAAATATTGCTATTCATCTTCTGATGAAAGAATTATACATCAATAATGTTAATCGATTATATTACAAGGAAGAACTACCAAAAAAGGGGACTGAAGATTGAATTCAGAAGAGAAAAATCCAAGAAATATATTATAATAAGGATACAGAAATGTACAGATACTACAAGTAGAGAAAGAAAACGAAAAAAGTTATTTCTTTGGCGATTCTTCTTCTTCGTCTGATTCTTCAATATGATTATTCTCGTCGCCAGAATTTTCCTCTTCGCCAAGCCTCGCTATCGAAACGTCCTCGAAACAGTAGATTCTCAGAACCTCTTCAAGGAGCCAGGGGATATGAATGCAGAGGGATATTATGGTCCTTACAAACATACTCCATGCCTCTATTGCGAAAGCGAACAAAGATCATTGTTAAAGTTCTCCACTGTCGTTAGAAATTGTTTCTTCAACTTGGAATATCTATTCTCGCGAAGGAAGAGATTCTTTATGAAATGTTCTTTTTCGGTTTCGAGTTCTTCAATTCTCGCCGGAAAATTCCCATGAGTTGCTCTTTTTCAGATTCAAGCTCTCTAATTCTAACCTGAAGCCTCTTCTCAGATTCTGCAAATAAGAAACAACAAGTTAACAATTTACAAGTAATATTATGGAAATGAGAAGCAGTAAGGTATAATAAGCAACCTTCTCTGTCAGATATCATATCTTTAACCAAGGAAGTATGCTCGGCGTGAAGACTAACATCAACACCTAGGTTATTTCTGGCGTTATCTAAAACTTTCGCAGCCCAGGCGAATTCATCATCATTATTTATAACAAGGAGCGAACGAATCTGATCTTCTCGCTCACTAAGTAAGGAATTCTGGCGAAGCAATTCATCTCGCTCAATTTGTAGCTCAAGAAGAGATTTTTGAAATTTTGCTAATGCTTGAGCACCATTGTTAGCAATGCGGTCTTTGTCATCTATGTGATCACTAATTTTCTTCCTCAAAATTTTGATTTCTTTACGAGACTCAAGAAACATTTGTTTAAATTGGTTGGCCGCACTTAAACCAGATCTATGTTCAATCTCTAAAAGGCGATATTTGGTCTGAAGTTCATCTAATGAAAGAGAGTTAATTTTGTTCGAAGAACTACTTAAAGAAGTGTTGAGATGAGCGAGAAGAAGGTTATTATCCATAGGTTCAGGAAATGTATGGAGAAGAATAGCCTCATCGGAGAGATTATATACGTCTGCGAAAGTAATAAGTTAGGTGGCAATACGCGACCAATAAAATAAAAATAATAAAAGAAGGCAAAATATTATACCATAAAGTTGTTGATTAGCGTTTTGAAGGGTGGATACCCTCTCCTTTTGGGAATCAAGTTCGGTATTTAACTTTTGAATTTTCTCATCTTTATCGCGAGATGACGCAGCTTCAATTTCTAATTCTCGAATCCTCTTATTTAACTGAGAATTCTTCCTTTCAAGATTGCTACGTCTTCTCTCAAGATCTGAGGCAACTACAAAAGAAGACCTTCCAACCTATGAAAAAAGATAGAAAAGCTGTTAATACATATACAACAATATAAAGACAATGGGGAGATATGATTGTATACATACCAAGGATCCAAGCGCATTCAAGAAGTCAGGAGACATAGTTCTAGAGACTCCATTGAAAGAATCATTGCCCTCCAGTAAAGTGGCATTGCACACGTTTGCGAGAGTCCCGCAAAGAGAAGCTGTGGGAGCATCTCCCATTCCTTGGAAAGAATCGTAGAAGATACTAGACAACCGACCCATAGAAGAACCGGTTAATGGGGTCCTTGTAGCGAGAGAGCGATTGGAATCATGGTCACCTTCATCGAAGACTGGAGTTTGAGCCAAGGCGAGAAGAGGATTGGACCTTTCGCTTCTTAGTTAAGGGGGCAGAGGATTTACCCTTGCGAAATACAGTCTTACCCTTACTTCTAGTCTTCGCAAAGCAATAACTTTTTCAACTTCAAACCTTCGCAAATGTGTAAAGTTGAGAAAAAAAAAAAAAAAAAAAAAAAAAAAAAAAATGAAGGGGAAATGCTTACTTACTTCACTCATAAGCGATCAAGCAATGTCGAATATCCTCCGACGGATCCCTTTTGTAGCTATTTTTCAACTGTTATCTCAAAGATTTCACAAATTCAAAGAATCGTAAAAAGAAAATTGCGAAAGCAAAAATTTGGAGTAAGAAACATACTTCTTTTTCCTTCTCGTGCCATTTGAATTCCCATGGATGATATCCTCGCGAGATTCGCAGGAAGAATATGCGAGCCCGCGATGTAAGGACCATTTAAGATCAAGGGTACGACCCACCATTTCTCGTCTTTGGAATGACGAGGAGAGGAATTATTACACGGGTGCCAATCAATATCTTGCATGAGTAATTTATCTTCGAGACATTACTATTTTTCTTCGATTTAACGCCCCAAATGAGATCTCGCATTCATCATAGTTATCACCGAGTAATTTTCAAAAAGTTTTCCACAAGTGTATTTCTCAACAACTATTTCCAAATTTGCGAATTCGGGATTTCGGCGGAGTTAGGGTATAAAGATCCTTTGCCTGCACCGCGGTTCGCGAACTCAAGCATCAGCGAATACAATCGCCACTTAATTGATAAACAAATTTGATTGAATTTTTCATGGGCCAAAATTTCATAAAATAAAGGCAACTCAGATTGTACAAGGGAATAGGAAGTCCCGCGAGAATCGATCGAGCGAGACTATAATCTTTTGATCATCACATTGATGATCGTGAGAAAAGATTTACAGAGAGAATGGATGAGGGTTCTTGATTTGGAATGGTTGATAGAGAGTGAAGCCCTTCTCGAGCAATTTCGATTAACTTCATCAAAAGAAGTTTTGTATGCACGACTAAGGGCAGCCATTATCGATATGGGAGTGGATGAGAGGTTAAAGGTAAAGATCGATGCTAGAGAAAGATGAAAAGAAGATTTGCAAAGAGCAAGAGAGAAGATTTGGAGTAGAGGAGCGCAAATTGCGGAAGGAGAAAATCAAAGAAGTTGCAGAGAGAAACTAAAGAATGAAAAGGAGGGAAAAGAAAACTATATATAGGGAAAAAGATCCTCGAGAAAACGAGGTCAATTAATGCGAGAGGAGACATGAACGGTCAAGAATAAACGGTTGGAAGAGACGTGTTTAAAAACGGCTTTAATGGTTAAAAACCGTGTAATGAGTCAAATAGGTAAAGATAAGCAATGCAAATAACAAAAAGCATCGCTCTCATGATATTCTTCTCTTCGCAAGAAGAGTATGAGGAGAGATAGGAGACGCAAAGCTTTGAACTTCGCAAAAGAATAGAGGCAAGTACGTACTTTTCAAGTCCAAAGATTCTTTCGCTCGTTCCTTCATCACCAAGACCAAAGATTACTACAACAATGATTTTTCCTTAAAAATCGCTCTTCAAGCAATATTCAAGGAAAAAGAGGCAAGATGTAGGACCATAATATCGCAACGTATGTGACTCGCGGGTTAATAAACAACGATGTCGCGAGGGTCGCAAAGCTAAAATAAACGACGCAAAGAATAACGACGGGCGAGACATAAAGAAGACGTGAGATTCAAGCGAGGGTTAAGAAGTGTCGCGAGATTGAATAGTTGTACATTGGCGACACTTCGCGAGGCATTCCCGAAAATAAAGGATAGCTTAGCTGTCATCCACTATGTATTACCCTATATAAAGGGTCGAGTGAGTCTGTTGTAAAAGAGAGATCTTTTTAGAGTTGTTGGGCAAGTCATTAGGAGAGAAAAAAGTTCAAGAGTGTTTTACTTGCTAAGTGTAATCCAACTTTTCCTGTGTAAACAACTTATGAAATTAATCAATAAACCTTCTCAATTATACAACTTTCAATGGACTAATTAATCAAGAGATAGTGAGGGGTGTAGTGTGGGAAAACCTGCTACTACAATAAACACAAAGATAAACATCGCGGAAGCTAACCAACTACCGAAAACAACTCCTCGAAGCTTTCATCGCCACGTGCACATTTGAATTTGTCTCTGAAACTGAAAGTGAGAATGGGTGAGCACATCATCCCTAAAAGGGGTGCCCAGTATAAATAATAACTAACTTTCAAGTAATCACTAAGATGGTTTAAAGACAATGCAGGTTTTACTGAAAACCGATAAAACATGGAAAAATAGATAAAGCATATTAAAATAATAAGTTGTACTGAAATATAAAGTTCTACCAACCAATCTTGCGGCACAAATTCACAATATAAATAATAGTTAAGCGACGCAGTCCTTCGGAGTAGTAAGGCGTGACTCTTGGGATTCTTCAATGATCATTAAAGCGCCCTGAGGTTTGACGACCCCGTAGTCATATAAGATTTGTACCTTACCATTACCTTATTATACGCGCACTCTACATAGCAAGTATCTAAAGAGATCTAATGGTGTTAACGTTATAGCCGACGGAAGAACTTTAACATGAAGAACCATATACCTCTCGCATGTCAAAACCAACAATCAGACATAAGATTCTCAACATCATTCTCTCTAAACACCAAAACATAATATAATAACTTTTGAAAGTAATTTAAAAGAATAATAAACATACATGTATGAGACATGTGTTGCCCCCGTACAGAAATAAGGAAAATATAATGGCCAAATTAAAACCAGACCTATATAATATTCAACCCAACGAGGACTATCTAGGTTTGCTTAAAATAGATATAACATTTGGGGGCACACATCTCACGCAAATCAAAAGGAAAAGGTTTCCTTACATGCTAACAACGAATAAAGTTTGTAACTGCTTTCCAGTCAATGGAAAGAATCACATTTTGAAATATAAGTAAATACTCCCAAAACACAGATATTAGTTGTTTCTAAAGATCCAAACCCATCCCAAAATGTAAAAGAAAACTAGTTTTTATTACACACAAATAATACATGCATACACATATCATATACCAACAAAGATATGCATGCCTTTCGCAATATAAATATATTTATAAAACAATAATGAATACAAGAGAGTTCGTTATCAATTCCCACCCCTTTTGATGACAAGCCTCGCATACCTTGAGATCCATAATCCACTGGTTCGTTCTTTAGATCGTTCGTTGTTAATAAAGATGTTAATCACACAAGCACTCTAAAGATTAGCCAAAAGGCTCATACGAGGCTCATAATCTCTAGTTATAGTTTAAGTGAACTATCTAATGGTTCCAAGCCCATTTATGTTTCTACACCTTTTCATTATATCTATCTGTAGTACATCTAAAGGTTTACTAATCTAATTAGATTGGTTATATAGACCATTAGATAAGTCTTACAAATATTTACAACCTTGTAGAAGGAACCAAACGCTAAATCAGACCATAAATGGTCCAACACATCAAACTAAGACGACAAGGCACCAAGCCCAAGCCCATTGGGCCTGATCCGGTGCAGCCCACTAAACCGGCCCATTAAAACAAGGCCTGGTCCAACTGGTCAACGTCCGGTCACTGATCAGACTAAAGGTAAACATCAGTCAAGGTCAAGTCAATGGTCAAAGAGTTAACTCGGTCAAGGTCCACTGAGTCAAGTCTGGTCAAAACTGGTTAATGAGTCAACTCAGGGTTAGACTGATTCACCTCAGTCAGATATCCTAAGTCAGCTAAGAACAAAGTCAGTCAGACAATCGGACTAGGATGACAAATAGGTCTACAAATAATCCAAGATACAAAAATTGATACAAATGTTATCACTAACAACAAATTCAACAATACAACTCCTCAGTTCTAACTCGCACTAGCTCTAACTGCAATCTTGGTTACATATCCATTCCATTCTCATTTGTAATACTCATTTCATTTATATCACAAACTGACTCAATTTCAATAACTTCAACCACCAGAAATCCATAACATCTTCAATAGCAACACCAGTTCCATTCTAACACCAAATACCCATTAGTTCAGCTCAACCAATAGTCAAACATTCTTCTCATCAACATTAGTTCAGTGCAATTCAATTCGACCCATATCTGCACTTGTAGTTCATTTCCAACACCAACACCATCAACTTCAGCACTTCATTCAAACTTTAATTTAATCATCTGCAATTTCAGCGTTAACAATCATACACCACCATTTATTAGTTAAACTTATTCCTTATCCATTCCACAATTCACCTAAGACCACTGGTCTCATAAATACCACTTCTTAAGTCAAACAACAATCCTGAAATATCCATTCTTAAATCAGCAACCTAAACATTCATATAACCTTAAGTCTATTCAAGACCCAGCAGTAACAACACATCCTCACCTCCTTGTAATTCACTTCAATACCAATCCCTAAAGTTCAATCTCTGCATCATCTCATCTCCATGAACATCTTCAAGAAAGTTCAACTTCAAAATCGAAGCCCAAAGATTATTTCTTCCTCGACATTCCCCTCATAGCAACATCATCTCCTAACTAATTCCACCAGCACCACCAATCGAAGTCATCAAACATTGCCACCTGCAATTCAATTCACATCCCCATTTAAGTTCTATACATGACCTTCATCAACTGAGCAGCACCACCACCACTCCCATGACCAGCCACCATTTACAATTGAGATCTTCATCCGACTGAGATATTCATTCCCAAACCATTTCATAACTACACCACCATCATAACTGCCATTATCCAATTCATCTTGTACACATCTAAACATCCACCGCAGCTCACAATCAACACATACTCATTCCCTGTTTCATATTAGTTCAACTCAATTATCCTAACATACATTTAAACTTCAATCCACTCAAACCTAAACAACCACACCACCTTCCTTAACTCAATTCATATACACACACATACAAATATCCATTAACAACAGCTTCCATCTCTCGCTCCATGAACACCAACAACTGGTTTATAATCCTCACATGCAACTTCAACTACATCAACGACAATCCATTGAACTTCTTTGCTCTTTTCCTAAATCCAGAATTCTTCTTCAAATTCCTACTTTCTTAAGAACCCTAATTTCTCTATAAATTCAAAATTAAACTCCAAATATTCATCTATACTTCATTTAGCAACAAACCCATTCTATAAACAATCAAAACACATCAAAAGCGTAAAGCAATTTCTATGAAATCGAAACCCTAAATTACCTTTCTTTTTGATTCTTTAACAAAACAGCTTCAATCATCATTTCAACAGCAACCCTATTGATCTTCTTCTATCTTCAACTCAATAACATCATCAACATCTCTTCACAGAACCATCAAAACCAGAAACCCTAACTTCGATCAACAGTAGCAACCTTATTCTGATCTTCCCGTGCTCAAACAACTACAACACCATCACCTTCGTCTCCAATCAATTAAGATAACAAGATTTAACTCAATTCTTTTGAACTGAGATCGACAGAAAGAGACAGACAGAAAGAGCAGAGAAGAAAGAAAAAAGAAGAAAGAAAGAGAAAGTGAAAAGAGAAATGAGTTTTCTCTCGACACGCTTTGGTGGTGATAAGACCAAGGTAAATGATAAAGGCACCCAGAAAAAGGATAAGGGCAACCGGTGGTTTAGATTTAAAAATGATTATTTGCCCTTCATGATAATCCAGTGATATCTTCTTCGTCCGGTATCTGAATGACACGTTCGAGTAGTCTACTTCGCATAACTTTTCGAGATCTATCTAGTAATACTAGTTTCATATCTAAATCGTTGTTAGATTAATTTATAGTAATTAAGGTTCATCTCTAATTAATCGAGTCAACAACGGCTTAGTCGTCCTATGACTGGTCTAATAGCGTTGACGAGCTTGAGGCTCGTTACATTCTCCCCACCTTATATCATTTTCGCCCCTCGAAAATCGATCCGCTTCTTCTCCGGATTGCAAAACTCTCCACCTTATGAGAGAAATTATCTCTCAAACAAATGCAAGTATTGCTCATACTTACAAACGCGCGAAAACTAACTCATTTTAAATGAGTTCGAAGCAAACAGAAACACAAACCTATATGGTTTTCTACAACTAAGAATCTACAATTTGTAGCTCTAAGTTCAAAAGACTAATCTCTATTTCACAATATGATTGTCTCTAAGTTCACTATGGTTAATTTGATTCTAACAGACAAGTATGTCTAAGTTCTCCATGCTAAATTTTATAGTCTAATACTTAATAATTTACTAATTTGATATAGTTTATCCATATAATTAAACTTACATTTTTAATTAATTTTAAATCTTACATTTTTATTATTTAAAATTTTAATCAATCTTAAATCATCAGTTATCAAAATTAAACCATTATAAGTTATACAAAGTTACCTGTTTATTTAATCATTTCATTTTGATATATACTAATACTTTATTACTAACCACATTTTACACATTATCCCTACTTTCACATAATCTATTTAATTTATACTATATTTATTTAAGTGAATAAATTTAATTTCTTTATTAAAATGTCAATATCATATTTCATATTAATAAGAACTTGTTTTATCCAAGTAACTAATGCAAATTTGATTTCATGTAAATCGATAATATTTGCTATTTAAATTTTTCTGTTATACAATATATAAATTTTCCAAATATTATTATCTACTATAAATTTGCTATTAACAAAACTATTCAAATACTATTATCAGCAGTGTTACTATTTTTTTACATCTCTATTATTATCTTTATAGATTTGTTTATAATCCCGTTGGTACACTAAGTCTTAGTTTTCTAAATATAACTCTACATTCACGTACAGATCAACATAATTGATTTTATTTATTCATATCGAGTCTGTATACTATATCTTGCTAAGTATTGGCGTTGATAACTTAATATTGTTTCAATCTGAGTTTGCATAAAATTTTAGTGTATCGTAAAAGTCTTTAGATTTTTCTATCAATGTAAAAAGTATCCTATTAATATACAACTTTATTTTCTTTCAAGTCTATTATTGTGCTAGGCATCCAATTACTATAATTATGTATTTTATTTTAATAAATAGCCATTACTAATTTGTTTCAATAAAATTTAGTTAATGTCAAATGAAACTATGTTCAGTAAATTATTTATTCCCTATCAATATTTCACGCTTATTAGTTCCCAAAAGTATGATTCTTTAAATCAGTTATTCGACTAAATATAATTTGGGTATAAGATTACTAAGAAATTTCGTCATTTTATTTTATGCAAAATATCCGCACGATCTTAAGTCTAAACTAATAAGTCTTATATTATCTATCTGGTTTATTTCAAAAGCAAAAAGAATATATTTGTAACTTTATTTAATTTACAAAATCTGACCGTAGATAATTATTAATAATTTCGCGTAACTACTTCGTCCTAAGTATTATTTTAATCATTATATACTTACTAATAAGATTTTAATTGAATAAAGTTCATTACAGTAATATTTGATAAGTTTTAATATTACTTTTGTCATGATTATTAGTGATCCTATTATCATTTATTATTATTAACACTAATGGTCGAATTATTATCTTAATTACTTTTACAATTTAACTTCATTTCTAATTTAAAAGGTAAATGGTTCTAATTACGAGAAAAGATACTCTATTAATTTCTAAATAAAATTTAGGATTTATCAGTTTACTAATAGAAGCAAGTCTTCCTAATATGAATGGTAATACATGCTTGTAGTTGGCCTGTCCAGGCTATCAAGACCCGACGATAGTTGGCCTGTCCAGGCTAGCAAGACCCGACGATGGTTTTCAAACCTCACTATTCTCCAGTGCTAAATTATTTAAGTATCATTCAATTGAGACTAACTAATTCCTAGTTATCTATTGAAATTTCTAACTTATACCACCATTGGTTTCAGCCTACAATTTTTACTTCATAGATATATACACGCAAAACAAAAAGCAAACAATCAACATATTTAACAAATTAATCAATCAATTCAAAAATAATTTTAGTTCTTGATTGCTTTTAGTGATTAAGATTTATCTCACAAACCCAACCCAGTTCTAAACTAATCTAGTTCACTATCTGTCACTGGCTAATCCTATTTTTTTCCATGTAAGATCTAATAGTGAGCTCTGATACCAATTCTGTAGCGCCCCTAAGCTAGCAGCTGACTAATCCATGAGATTAACTATTAAATGAGGTACTAACGATCTAAAAGATCTATTTAAACATTAAGAAAGAAGTTCTAAACAAAGATTAACCCGAATCTATACCCTCTCGCAAATAAACACAAGAACTCCTCTCATATGATACATATTCAGTAGTGAGTTGGTTTAAAGTAGAATATAAACACAAAGATAAACATCGCGGAAGCTAACTAACTACCGAAAACAACTCCTCGAAGCTTTCATCGCCACGTGCACATTTGAATCTGTCTCTGAAACTGAAAGTGGGAATGTGTGAGCACATCATCTCTAAAAGGGGTGCCCAGTAGAAATAATAACTAACTTTCAAGTAATCACTAGGATGGTTTAAAGACAATGCAGGTTTTACTGAAAACCGATAAAACATGGAAAAATAGATAAAGCATATTAAAATAATAAGTTGTACTGAAATATAAAGTTCTACCAACCAATCTTGCGGCACAAATTCACAACAGAAATAATAGTTAAGCGACGCAGTCCTTCGGAGTAGTAAGGCGTGACTCTTGCGGATTCTTCAATGATCATTAAAGTGCCCTGAGGTTTGACGACCCCGCAGTCATATAAGATTTGTACCTTACTAGTACCTTATTATACGCGCACTCTACATTGCAAGTATCTAAAGAGATCTAATGGTGTTAGCGTTATAGCCGACGGAAGAACTTTAACATGAAGAACCCTATACCTCTCACATGTCAAAACTAACAATCAGACATAAGATTCTCAACATCATTCTCTCTAAACACCAAAACATAATATAATAACTTTTGAAAGTAATTTAAAAGAATAATAAACATCCATGTATGAGACATGCGTTGCCCCCGTACAGAAATAGGGAAAATGTAATGGCCAAATTAAAACCAGACATATATAATATTCAACCCAACGAGGCCTATCTAGGTTTGCTTAAAATAGATATAACATTTGGGGGCACACATCTCACACCAATCAAAAGGAAAAGGTTTCCTTACATGCTAACAATGAATAAAGTTTGTAACTGCTTTCCAGTCAATGGAAAGAATCACATTTTGAAATATAAGTAAATACTCCCAAAACACAGATATTAGTTGTTTCTAAAGATCCAAACCCATCCAAAATGTAAAAGAAAACTAGTTTGTATTACACACAAATAATACGTGCATACACATATCATATGCCAACAAAGATATGCATGCCTTTCGCAATATAAATATATTTATAAAACAATAATGAATACAAGAGAGTTCGTTATCAATTCCCACCTCTTTTGATGACAAGCCTCTCATACCTTGAGATCCATAATCCACTGGTTCGTTCTTTAGATCGTTCGTTGTTAATAAAGATTAACTGTTAATCACACAAGCACTCTAAAGATTAGCCAAAAGGCTCATACGAGGCTCATAACACATTTTCATACAAATCTCTAGTTATAGTTTAAGTGAACTATCTAATGGTTCTAAGCCCATTTATGTTTCTACACCTTTTCATTATATCTATCTGTAGTACATCTAAAGGTTTACTAATCTAATTAGATTGGTTATATAGACCATTAGATAAGTCTTACAAATATTTACAACCTTGTAGAAGGAACCAAACGCTAAATCAGACCATAAAGGACCAACACATCAAACTAAGACGACAAGGCACCAAGCCCAAGCCCATTGGGCCTGATCCGGTGCAGCCCACTAAACCGGCCCATTAAAACAAGGCCTGGTCCAACTGGTCAACTAACGGTCAACGTCCGGTCACTGATCAGACTAACGGTCAACCTCAGTCAAGGTCAAGTCAATGGTCAAAGAGTTAACTCTGTCAAGGTCCACTGAGTCAAGTCTGGTCAAAACTGGTTAATGAGTCAACTCAGGGTTAGACTGATTCACCTCAGTCAGATATCCTAAGTCAGCTAAGAACAAAGTCAGTCAGACAATCTGACTAGGATGACTAATAGGTCTACAAATAATCCAAGATACAAAAATTGATACAAATTTTATCACTAACAACAAATTCAACAATACAACTCCTCAGTTCTAACTCGCACTAGCTCTAACTGCAATCTTGGTTACATATCCATTCCATTCTCATTTGTAATACTCATTTCATTTATATCACAAACTGACTCAATTTCAATAACTTCAACCACCAGAAATCCATAACATCTTCAATAGCAACACCAGTTCCATTCCAACACCAAATACCCATTAGTTCAGCTCAACCAATACTCAAATATTCTTCTTATCAACATTAGTTCAGTACAATTCAATTCGACCCATATCTTCACCTATAGTTCATTTCCAACACCAACACCATCAACTTCAGCACTTCATTCAAACTTTAATTTAATCATCTGCAATTTCAGCCTTAACAATCATACACCACCATTTATTAGTTAAACTTATTCCTTATCCATTCCACAATTCAGCTAAGACCAACAGTCTCATAAATACCACTTCTTAAGTCAAACAACAATCCTGAAATATCCATTCTTAAAGCAGCAACCTAAACATTCATATAACCTTAAGTCTATTCAAGACCCAGCAGTAACAACACATCCTCACCTCCTTGTAATTCACTTCAATAAAAAGTTCAATCTCTGCATCATCTCATCTCCATGAACATCTTCAGTAACAATTCAACTTCAAAAATCAGAAGCCCAGCATTATTTCTTCCTCGACATTCCCCTCATAGCAACATCATCTCCTAACTAATACCACCAGCACCACCAATCGAAGTCATCAAACATTGCCACCTGCAATTCAATTCACATCCCCATTTAAGTTCTATACATGACCTTCATCAACTGAGCAGCACCACCACCACTCCCATGACCACCACCAATTACAATTGAGATCTTCATCCTAATTGAGATATTCATTCCCAAACCATTTCATAACTACACCACCATCATAACTGCCATTATCCAATTCATCTTGTACACATCTAAACATCCACCACAGCTCACAATCAACACATACTCATTCCCTGTTTCATATTAGTTCAACTCAATTATCCTAACATACATTTAAACTTCAATCCACTCAAACCTAAACAACCACACCACCTTCCTTAACTCAATTCATATACACACACATACAAATATCCATTAACAACAGTTCCATCTCTGCTCCATGAACACCAACAACTTGTTTATAATCCTCACATGCAACTTCAACTACATCAACGACAATCCATTGAACTTCTTTGCTCTTTTCCTAAATCCAGAATTCTTCTTCAAATTCCTACTTTCTTAAGAACCCTAATTTCTCTATGAATTCAAAATTAAACTCCAAATATTCATCTATACTTCATTTAGCAACAAACCCATTCTATAAACAATCAAAACACATCAAAAGCGTAAAGCAATTTCAATGAAATCGAAACCCTAAATTACCTTTATTTTTGATTCTTTAACAAAACAGCTTCAATCATCATTTCAACAGCAACCCTATTGATCTTCTTCTATCTTCTATCTTCAACTCAATAACATCATCAACATCTCTTCATAGAACCATCAAAACCAGAAACCCTAACTTCGATCAACAGTAGCAGCCTTATTCTGATCTTCCCGTGCTCAAACAACTACAACACCATCACCTTCGTCTCCAATCAATTAAGATAACAAGATTTAACTTAATTCTTTTGAACCGAGATCGACGGTAAAGAGATGTACGAAAGAGCGAGAGAAGAAAGAAAGAGAAAGTGAAAAGAGAAATGAGTTTTCTCTCGACACGCTTTGGTGGTGATAAGACCAAGGTAAATGATAAAGGCACTCAGAGAAAGGATAAGGGCAGCCAGTCGGTTTAGATTTAAAAATGATTATTTGCCCTTCATGATAATCCAGTGATATATTCTTCGTCCGGTATCTGAATGACACGTTCGAGTAGTCTACTTCGCATAACTTTTCGAGATCTATCTAGTAATACTAGTTTCATATCTAAATCATTGTTAGATTAATTTCTAGTAATTAAGGTTCATCTCTAATTAATCAAGTCAATAGCGGCTTAGTCGTCCTATGACTGGTCTAATAGCATTGACGAGCTTGAGGCTCGTTACAGATACCGCTTCTCTTTACCTAGAGGGTAAAACAGACTCATGGTTTTGGGACTATCAGATAGGTAAAGGTCATATAACTTGGTCTCATTTCTCTTTGTCTATTTTTACTCGTTTCGAAGATTTAGCTAATGATAACTACGTAGGAATGTTTAATAAATTAATTCAGTTAGCTACCGCAGAAGATTATTTTGAAAAATTTGAAGCGTTGAAAGCTATTATGCTCAGCAAAAATCCACGTATGACTGAAGCCTACTTTGTGCTGAGTTTCTTGAGTGGGTTGAAGGAAGAGATAAAAAATATTGTCCAAATGTTCAAACCCGCAACCTTATTTGAAGCCTTCCATCTAGCTAAATTACGTACAAGAACTATCATTAGAATGACAACGGAAAAGAAACAAGTATAGTTTCAAACCTCAACCCACCACCACCTATTTTCCTACTTCTTTAAAAGGTAACCCAGCTTCAACATCAAAAACCTCTTTCACTAAGCCACCATTTCAACAAAAGAATCTCACTAAAAAAGCCAACTACCCTCCAATCAAAAGACTGATCTATGAGCAAATTCAAGAAAGGAGGAAGAATGGGCTGTGTTTCAATTGTGATGAGCAATTTGCACCTGGGCACAGATGTAAACAATTGTTTATGCTGTTAACTGAGGAGATAGCGGAAGATAAAGATTCATGGGGGGATTCAGATGGTGAACATGATGAAGAGTATGAGAAAACTGAAGATTCCCCAGTGGAGACAGACATGAGTATTTTATTACATGCTCATACTGGTAGCACTAGTAGTGAGACTAATAGGATTCCTGGTTATATTAAAAAGAAGTTCATTACCATCTTGATCGACACTGGTAGTACACACAACTTCATTCATACCAACTTGGCCCAATATTTAAACTTCAAAATAGAACCCACATCTCAGCTTCTAGTAACAGTAGCCAATGGAGATAGAACTATCATCTCAGGGGTGTGCAATAACTTATAATGGTCAATGTGTGGCCATAAATTCTCCACTGAACTAAGACTTTTACCACTGGGTGGCTGTGACATGGTGTTCGGAGCTGATTGGCTCAGAACACTTGGTGATGTGGTTTTCAATTTTGAGAAATTGTGTATCAGTTTCATTCATCACGGGAAGAAGATCACACTATCCTAAGTGCTAGAGAAGGTCCTACCTTGAAGATGATCAGTACTAGAGCTATGAAGAGATTCTTTAAGAAGAACACTTATGTGGTTATTGGACAATTATTCTCCATCTCTACTACAACAACTCATACACCCACCCCAATACCACCTCCAATACAACATATTCTCCAAGAGTTCACTGATGTTTTTCAAGAACCTAAATATCTACCACCACAAAGGTCTCTTGACCACACCATTCCCCTAATTCCTAATTCAATACCCACAAATCAAAGACCATACAGATGCCCTTATGTACAAAAATCGAGTAGTGGAGACTCTGGTTAAGGAGATGAAGGAAGTCGGGTATCATCCAAGCTAGTCACAACCCATTTGCCTCACCAATTCTTCTAGTCAAAAAGAAAGACAATTCTTGGAGATTTTGTGTTGACTATAGAAAGCTCAATGAGATGACCATCAAGGACAAATTTCCAATACCAGTGATAGATGAACTCTGTTACAGCATAGCTCGGTTGAACCCATCAAGCGTTGGTATGTCAAGTTTGGTTGTCATATTTTAGTGAACCAAAACTCATTTAAAGAGTCGCTTGATTATTTACTAGAGTCAACTTCGTATAGGTTTACTAGAAAGTTATTAGGATATGAGACTTACAAGTATTACGTGAAGACTTGAAGAATGTGAAGAAGTAAAGAGCTACATCGACGACATCATCCTTCATCTTGAGGTTAGTAATATTTGGCTTGAACTGTTTCATTCCTAACGTATCTTTCAAGTCATGCATATTGAAAACATAACTACGAAGCTGTGAATGATTATACTCTAGTTAGACATAGTATTAAGAAATTAGACATCAGTTTTTGATTTCCTTCAATAAATTGTATAAGGTCTATTTTGAAAAAAACTATCTTATTTATGAATAAAATTATTAGTTTATAATTTTTCTTGTGATAGTTTTTCGATTACATAGCATGTGGTTGAATGCTTTATATTATTGCTATGTATGTTTATGGGATTTTTGATTTCGGTTTTCATAACCTTGATATTCGATCTCATATGTGTGAACCCTTATGGTTTGGGTGACTTTTTGGTTTAGCGGGATTAAGTTCTAGCCCATGTTGGTAGGCTATCAAAGGATCATAAGGGGTTCCGATTGAAACTCATGTGTGAAAAAGTCACAATATGTTGAATCGTTTGGTTTAGCATAAAAGCATATGTGTTTTGGGTTTTCAACTTTTGCATTGCATTAGTTAAAACCGGTTTTCAACCTTTCTCTGATAAAGGTTGGTTTTTGTTGTTGTTCTTTTGTCTTGTGAGAGGATGAGAACATTAATGGGGGAGAGTTCTAACTTGAACTGGCGCTTAATGATATATCTTTCTGGGGTGAAGAGGATGCGGAACTTGAGGTAACGAATTTTTTAGTTAATCGTTTTCCTTCTTAAGAAAAGCCTGATTTTATTGCATATATTTATTGCTTTTGCTTAACAAAATTTCGGTACAATTGATGTTTATTCCATTATTTGTGTATGGATGTGTGTGTGATTCAATTGTTTCCGGTTAAGAAAACTATTGCTATCTTGCTTTATTGTTTGGTATCAATTGTTTAGGCTTACGAAATTATGGTGCAATTGCGGTGCTTTAATGTCTATGTTGGTTCAATTGCTTCCGGTTGAGATAAATAATTATGCAAGTTGATTTATTTGGTTTGTATGAATTGTTTATGGCTTAACAAAAAGGTTTTCGGGATGAATTGTTTAGTCCAATTCGATTCCGGATAAGAGAAACTAAGTTAATTCTGATCTTAGTTAGACTTATCAAAGTGGAGGTTTCGGTTATTCAGGTCTAATCGAATGCCTTAACAAGAAATGCTAGTTAACTAATGTATTATTTAAAAGTGAAAGGTTTAAGTTATTATTTGAATAATTAGAACCTGATGAGAAAAATAAAGTTAATTCTGATCTTTATTTTGGTCTTATCGAACAAGCGATTGTATTTGTACAATCGGTTTAGCAAAGGAACTAAAGTGCTTAGTCGATTTTTGATTTGCTAAACTATTAGGGAAAATTGCTTCGGGCAATTGTTTCCTTGATAACATATCAAAACAAAATTACTTTGTAGTTTCGGTTTTGATATTGGTTATCAAAAATTGTGTGTGGAACCCTCGTGCTTAACTCTTATAGGTTGCAAGTCTTTTGAGATTTGTAAGATCCTTTCGGTTTGTCTTTTATTTGCTTGTACCTTTGTCATTTTGTGACAAAAAGGGGGAGAAATATATGGAGTAAACAAGTGATTTGGTATCACTAAGGAAAGGACAATGGTGCTTAAACGTTATATCTAACGAAAGAGTAAAGCATAGACTAAGGGGGGGTAACATATCATATTGATACTTGTAGTTATATGGACTACAAAGGGAATAACAAAGACGTATGGATTGAAAATCTACCTATGTTACCTTTAGGGGGAGTATTAGCTTTGTTATTATAATGTCAACAACGGCATTTGTGGATTGAATGTATACAGGTTATTGTGTTGTTGAATTTGGGAATCAAGAGTATGTATAATGAATTCTTGTAATTTGTTTATCCATATGATGTAAGAGTTTTGTCACTAAAATTGACAAAGGGGGAGATTGTTAGAGCATAGCTCGGTTGAACCCACCAAGCGTTGGTATGTCAAGTTTGGTTGTCATATTTTAGTGAACCAAAACTTGTATAGGTTTACTAAAATTGGCTGTAAACTTCGTATAGGTTTACTAGAAAGTTATTAGGATATGAGACTTACAAGTATTACGTGAAGACTTGAAGAATGTGAAGAAGTAAAGAGCTACATCGACGACATCATCCTTCCTCTTGAGGTTAGTAATATTTGACTTGAACTGTTTCATTCCTAACGTATCTTTCAAGTCGTGCATATTGAAAACATAACTGAGAAGCTGTGAATGATTATACTCTAGTTAGACATAGTATTAAAAAATTACAATACGAAGTATAACGTCTATCTTTTGAACTTCGTATATAAGACATCGACATAATCGTATGAATGTTATTGTGATTATGTATCGGTATGGGTAAAGATTTCGTCCTAGGAAATAATTTTTTTACATTCGTTTAAAGGAAGTACAATTCATAAACTTGTTTTATGAATCGAAAGGGAAATCGCTAGGCTTATTGGTATTGTTATTCATTGTAAATATTTGGATTACCAATATGTGTGTTTAGTATAACCGCTCATAACTGTTTATGTATCTTAGTAAAACTATTCACAAGGCCTGACTTTTGTATTGGTATGACTTTTATTAGTGAAACCGATCATAAGTAATCACATGAGATGGTATGATCGATATGTTGTAATTGGTATGACCAACTCTAGACATTGGGGAACCGATCCTAGTAAGAGGTGAAACCGATCACAAGTGCGTGGAATCGATCCTTGTAAGAGGTACAACAAGTCTTAGTTATTGGTAACCGATCCTATTACTTGTGCAACCGAATACAAGTTAAATACCATAAATATGAGGTAACCGATCCTAGTACCTAGTCAACCAAATTTTGGAAAGCTAGTGTGACCGATCCTAGTACCCACATGGAGGTAGAACCGAAACTTATTTTGGTAGAACCGTGAAACCCATTAATGGTGATTTTATAGGATAATCAATCACATAGTTCTTGGAAGTGAGATGAACTAATTCTAAACTTGTTTGGAAGTGTGGCAAATCGGTTCCAAGATTGTAAATATAAAAAGGATTTACAAAGTAAAGATGTCGACATACTTTGAACATGTGAATTAACTCTTATCTTTTATTGTCCAAAGATAATCCTTAATAGCTAAAGGAGAATCCCGGATCGAAATAAATTGAGAATCTTTTAATTAAGGTTTTTAGTTTTATATGCTTTTAATTTCCAGCAATTAAATACATATCTTTATAAAATAAAAATTGGTAATGTACATTTACTAATTGGAGATTTTCTACTGAGATTTTGGTCAATATTTGGACAAAGCATTTCCAGGAATTATGGAAACCGAATTTGGAAATATATTGCATATCTTGAGAATATTTTCGGTTTTGGAAATTCCTTGGTGTCCAAACTTCCTTGGTCTATAAATATTGAAGTTTGCATTTCGAGCAAACTAATCCTCAGAGCCAGCAAAACTACCTTGTTGTGTTGTTACGGTGGAGCCGTCTATTCGGAGAGGAAAGTACCCTAATTAGGCGAAATCTCTCACGACCGCTCGTTTTAAAGACTTCTTTGGGATTGGGAAGCTCTACGAGTACCGTTGTTGGGAAACTAGATAACTCAATTTTTATTATTAGTTTTCGATTGATTTGATTGACTAACGGTTGTTGAACTTTGATTGCACCTAGTTTGTTTATGCTTGAGAATCTTCTCTTGATATAAGATTCACTCAAACTGGATCGAAGTTTCGACGGGATCTTTAGACTGCTTTGTAGATCTAAAGACGTCTTGTGATAATCCATTGTTACAGACTCCGCTTTGTGTGTGATTGATCACAAGAGATTCAAGTTGATTGTGTGCAGGTGTTTATTGAAGATTTAAGAAGATTTGGAGATAAAGAAGATTTATGATTTGAGTTCATAATCTTTGGTGTGCACAAAACTTGATCGGCTGGGGATCCAACTATAATCGATTTATCTTTGTGATAACCTTGATTGATTAGTTGAGTAGATCGACATCAATACAATTCTTTGTGATTCGAAGTATTGATTGCATAGTCTTAACAATTACTCTGGTAGTTGTTTAAAAGATAGATCTAAGAACTTGACAAAGGAGTTTATTGGGATAAACGGAAGAGCCTTTTGTCAAACTCATATCACTTGTTTGAAAAGAGTTATTACCGAACACTGTTTGGAATAGGAACCAAAGGAATTGTTCCAAATGCGTGACTTATTGCAACTTGGAGGCGCAGGATACAAATGGAACTAGGTGAACTATAGATTTAGTTGCTTGGTCTCAACTATACGGTTGGTTTAAATTTTGTATAGAGGCTTAATCCTGAGAGTATTCAATTCTGGACAAGGTCTCGGGGTTTTTCTGCATTTGCGGTTTCCTCGTTAACAAAATCTTGATGTGTCTTTGACTTGTCTATTTCCGAAATTATAATTGTTTTATTATTATTAGAAGTAAAATACACAAACGTTAATTCATAATTACTTGATAGCAATCCTATAGTGTTTGGTTAAGTCCGAACATATTATCAAGTAAACATACTTCGTTGTTGTATTGTCTCAATCTTGTATCCATAGTCAATCACGCAAGTTATCTTGTTGTCGCATTTTCTCGATCTCGTATCCATAGATGATCACACGAAGTGTGAACCAATTAGTTGTATTATCTCGACTCAGTCCATAGACAATCACTTTCGGAGAAATGACTTATAGGTGGAAAAGTTTTAGATTGAGGTATATTTGGGTACCCTCGTCTTTTCCAACTCCTAGATGAGCTGCATGGAGCTATAGTGTTCACTAAGTTGGATTTAAGATTTGGCTACCATCAAATTAGAATGTATGGTTCTGACATCCACAAGATAGCTTTTAGAACACATGGGGGACACTATGAATTTAGGGTGATGTCATTTGGGTTAACCAATGCACCAGCCACATTCCAAGCTTTAATGAATGAGATCTTTAAACCTTTTCTCAGGAAGTTTTTTTTTGGTTTTGTTTGATGATATTTTGATCTATAGCAAGTCACCAGAAGATCATGAACAACACCTAAAGCTAGTTTTGAGCTTACTAAGGCAACATGAGTTATTTGCTAAGAAATCAAAATGTTGCTTTGCACAAAGGGAGTTGGAGTACTTGGGACACCTCATCACTTCTGAAGGAGTGTCAGCAGATCCATCTAAGATTGCCAGCATGGTAGCCTGGCCCACTCCAACTACCTTGAAGGAGTTGAGAGGTTTTCTAGGATTAACAGGATACTAAAGGAAATTTGTGAAGGGTTATGGAGCCATTTGTAAGCCCTTAAATGATTTATTGAAGAAAAATAATTTTGTATGGTCTAGCTCAGCTGACAAGGAATTCTATGAATTGAAGCTATCCATGAGTAGCACACCAGTCTTGGCATTCTCCAAGCCATTCATTTTAGAGACAAATGCTTGTGAAAGAGGAGTAGGAGTTGTCCTCATGCAAGAAGGTAAACCAATAGCTTATTTCAGCAAGCCACTAAGCCAAAGATCACTGAGTATATCCACCTATGAGGAGGAGCTCCTAGCAATTGTCATGGCTGTCACCAAGTGGAGGAACTACCTAATGTGCAACCACTTCACAATACACACAGATCAACAGAGCATAAAATATTTTATGGAGCAAAGGATGACAACCACTCTACAACAGAAATGGTTGATGAAATTGTTGAGGTTTGATTATGACATCAAGTACAAGAAAGGGCTAGAGAACTGTTGATGGTGGATTTTCATTTAAGGGCTGAAATTGTAAAAGCCAAAATTATGCGCTAACATCTTGCAAAAGATAAAGCCATTAATAAGTGATGAATACTTCTTCACCTTACTAATTCACCTAGAATAGAGCATGTGGCAACAATCCCAAAGATTCTCGTGAATTAAATACACGAAATTCATCCAGGTTGGAGCATGTAGCAACAATCCCATATACCCCGTGAATTTACTGCATTATTAATTAATGCATGACCAGCCTCGTATTTCCGTACTCATTACGGTGCGGCATGACGACCGAGTGTTGTTCTCAAAGATAACAACACGAATCTCCAAGCATTAGTAATAAAACATGTACGAAATACCCATACAGCTACAACTCTCGGTGTGTTATACTAGCCCGATTGAGCATGTTTGAACCCGAACCGACCATATCGGGGCCTCGAAACGATCACGACCATCCAACCTCACCAACATGATTGGATGGCTTAGATTAAATCCATGACCCCAAGCGAGGTATTGGAATATTCACCACCAACCCAACGCGGGCCCGCATGGTCGGCCTCCCCAAAACGGTGGCATAGTTTGCCAAACCGTCCAAACCAAAACCAAGATGGACGGAAAACCCTAAATTAGGGTTTGCGGCAAATTACATGTATCGCAAAAAGCAGTCTCAACCATCCATCTTCGCAGGCATAGATGGAGGGTGTAGATGTAGATTCAAAGGGCCCGTGAGCATGTCAACACAAACACCGTGGGCCCGCCTACATACCTAATCGATCGGTCGGACCAACTATGGTTGGTCGTCTTGATTCGTGCGTCCCAAACCGGGTATGACACACGGCCGAAAAAACGATTAGGGTTTGTGTCGCGATCACGAGCGTCCCTTTTCTCCCCGCTTCGGATGAAGGGTCCAGAATAGACTAAGCAGTCCAGTAAGTATCAACATGATCACCTGCGGGCCCACCTATCTCCACACCCGATCGGTCAAGACCAAACTTGGTTGTACACCTCGATTCGCACGCCCAAACCAGGCGTGGTCGCACCTCCTAATTGTAACCGATCTCACCACTCAACTTCTCCGGGACAAATTGAGTGGCTTAGATCACGTTTCTATGAGGAAATGAAGTACGGCGTGAACACCAGCCTACCACCCACACGCCGAATCAATCGGCCACGGACCGACCAGGCTTGGTCGTCTTGAAACACGCGCCCGAAGTGGGCATGATGCGCGGCTTTTTGCGGCACCAGATTTCGTTGCAAATCGATCTCAACCGCTCCTCTTTGCCGGTCAAATTGAGTGGCCTAGATCGCACCTTCATGGGACAGTGAGGTACGGACGTGTACACCGGCATGCCGTCTACACGCATGCCCGGTCGGTCCTTTCCAAAACACCTCCCATGCTTGGTTTCGACCAAGTCAAGAGTGATGCCCGCGCACCCTCTTCAAAAGCCCTAAACTTCATCAACGGTCGCAGATGAGCGTCACATATCATCTCGTCCGTCCAAGTCTACCAGCTTGGTCAAGCATCCCTGGTTAGGAGTTAAGAGACCAGCAAGGCATCACCACGATCACCGTCCACCACTCTTCCACGTGAGGTGATCGGCCAATTCGTGGCTTGCCTCGTATAGCCTCCAAACGATCACTCGAAGATGGTCGGGACATGATGCTATTTTAAGACGCTTAAATTCGTGACTTACTCCGTTAAGCCTTAAAAACAATGATGCTTCATACATGTTGAATATACTTGATGCAAGATGCTCGCATAGAATACACACGATACTTCACAAGTATCGACTTCCTAAATAACTTAGTTATTTAGTCTAGCATTACATGATACTTTCTCGTGGGTCCCACGATCCACACACTCGAGACATCAATCATGTCACAAACTGGGGGATACATATCGGGGTATTGGTCTCGGCGGTTTACGGCAGGCAAACGTGCAACGCGCCATCACAAGAACGTGTCGAAGTCATGGACGGTTAGAGACGACGGGAGAAGTGGGCAAGACCGGTCGTGTAACACCAACACACAACTCCACTACTCCATCACTCCACTTCCTCCACTTCCCACGAGAGACGTGAATAAGGCTCAAATGACTTGTATAAATAGGTTCTCCTCCCTATTTCCAACAACAAGAACAAGTCCGGACAACAAGAGGCAAGTGTTGATACCATCGTATTCAAACACCGGAACCCGATAGCTTACATCCCGCAAGCCGGTTCGACTTTCTCGATACAAGTCATACATAGCCAACACCTTCACAATCTCAACACCTTCTTCGCTTCCCTCCCTAAGATCAACCCCATCTCCTTCACTTTTTGACCGAAACAAGTCTGGAACGGCCATTTCTTGGTTTAGGCCGGATTTGCACAGATTGATTTCTCGAATCTACAAGCACTCCCGTGCAGTGCATTTGTTTAAGGTTTAGACTCATTTCTCATCCACACACCTCAAATTACCAAAACCGGCAGAAATAGTTTTCACCCATAAACAATTGGCGACCACAGCGGGAGGTTAATCTCTCGGTTGTAAAGTCAATTTCTTCAATACCATTCAATCAATTTCGAGATGGTTGGTCTTAGGACCGCCTCGACAGTCTCAAATCCCGATGGTTCCTCCAACGGAGATACCCCTCCTCCTAACGGCGTATATGACGGCATGATCAGGAGATTTCCAACATTAAGCTTAACTAACACGGTACAAGAGATTCACACGAAGAACATGGAGCTAATCAAAGAAGCGGTAGAACGGCATACTTGATCTCCTCATCAAGATGACATCAGAGATGAGCGTTCCGGAGACCTTTACATCGGGGACTAGTTCCCCTCAGATCAACAATTTTACTACGAACCAGAGACCAGTGGATCAGGAAGCGGCATCTCTAGTGGAAAGCTTGTGTGAACTCTTGCACCTATCGAAGAATCAACGGGCAGAGACGTTTGCTGCAGTTAATAAAATAGCTCTGGACGTACACCTGACTCCTTCTCGTCCAGAAGTCTTAACTGCATCGGAAACATCCGTAAATAATGTTACATTTACGTAAGACGACATGATGGCAGAGGAAGGTCCAACCGGCCCTACATGTTACCGCACGCATCAAGGGTTCAGAGTTCAGGAGGGCCCTCATCGACACAAGAGCATCTTCGAATGTGATTACTCTCAAGACTCTCAGGACAACCAAGGTTAGCCCATGCAAGATTGTACGGCAGCCCACCACGATGACGGACTTGAAGGAAACTGCATCAAAGACATACGGGTATGTCAATCAATTTATCGCAGGGACCCGTTCACCAAAAGCAAAATTTGAAGTCATAAAAAAGGATCCGGACTACCATATGATACTAGGGAGACCATGGCTTCATGACAATAAGGTCATCCCTTCAACGTATCATCAGTGCCTGAAGACCATGCTAAATGAGGAAGTCATATGTATTCCTGCATCATTGTCTCCGTACGCACCAATATGCGGAGTGAAACTGTTCGAGCCAAAATATACTCCGCAGGGAAGGTCAGAAAAAGTCATATGCACCCCACTACCCACGTGGGCTTCAATCCAAGAAGAAGACCGACTTGCATCACTCAGGGCCAAGCACCACGACACGCCTTTTCTGACGAGGCGTCCATCTTTATCCGGTGAAGCTTCAACCCCGCTCACACCAAAAGAGAACGCACTTTCGAGACGAAACGTGATCGAAGGGGAAGACAATATACGCCGCTGTTAGCAATTAGCAGGAGAGACGGAACCCGGCCTCCGCCCAATTGAATGCTTTGCAAGAATGACGAAATACAAGAGGAGGTATTGATGCCCCGCAACGCCTACAAGATGGAACCAATTCCACCACCGACGAGCTCGAGACCGTTAACATCGGGAATGAAGAATCTTCCAGTGCTTGTCTCTATCGGGTTCGACTGGTCCACGGACGAACGTAAGTCTTGTTCAACTACTCAAGGAGTACCAAGATGTGTTTGCCCTCGACATACGAGGAAATGCCTGGTCTAGATGAAAAATTGGTCACCCATCACCTACATGTCATACCCGGGATCCAAGCCAATCAAGCAATCTCCGAGGCAATTCGCATACATGAAGTAGAAGAACAAATCAAGAACGAAATTCGGTTACTAGTCACGGGCTTCATCGACCTATTCATCATCCTACCGGTTAGCTAATGTGGTCCCAGTAAAGAAGAAAAACGGACAGATTCGGCGCTGCGTGGATTTCAGAGACTTGAACAAGTGCTGCCCCAAGGACGACTTTCCTATGCCTAACATCTACATGTTAGTAGACGCCACTAGCGGACACGGCATGTTTTCCTTCATGGATGGTTACAGTGGCTACAATCAGATAAGGATGTATGAGCACGATGCAAGTAAGACAGCCTTCCGAACCCCTCTTGGCAATTTTTACTATACTGTTATGCCATTCGGTTTAAAGAACGCCGGCGCAACGTATCAACGTGCTATGACGACAATCTTCCACGACATGATGCATAAACAAGTAGAAGACTATGTAGATGATATCGTGGTCAAGTCAAGGGCTCGAGCAGATCACACCAGCGTCTTACGGCAAGTGTTTGAGAGGTGTCAAGAATAAAAATTAAAGATGAATCCTTTGAAATGTGCTTTCGGCGTCTCTTCAGGTAAATTTCTGGGATTTCAAGTAACTGCAGAAGGGATCAAGGTAGACCCATCCAAGACTCAGGCTATCCTCACAATGCCGCCCAAACGAACTGTGAAGGAGCTCCATAGTTTCATGGGCAAGGTGAACTATATTCGACGTTTATACCTGGTCTAGCCCAACTTACCGCCTCATTCACCTTGAAGAAAGGAGCCAGCTTCGTTTGGCAAAGAACCCAGCCAGAAGCTTTTGAAAGATTCAACGAATACCGTCATCTCCAGCCATCATTAAGTCTCCCGCACAAGGGAAGCCGATATATCTCTACACCGCCTTCGGTGACACCGCCGTAGGGGCTCTACTCGCCAGAAGACGACGAGGGAATCGAACGTCCCATATACTATTTTCAAATTCGAATATTAAGAGATGTCGAACTCGAGATATCCCAAAGCGAGAAAGCATGTTTAGCTTTGATCCATTACATTCGAAGTTTAGGCATTACCTACTATCCAACAAGGTAATACTCGTGTCTAAATCGACCTCGCAAAGTTTTTACTTTCAAAGCCTGGCCTTGACGGGAAGGACAGACAAGTGGCTTCTCCAAATGTCGAGTTGGACATAACATGTACGTAACCTAGAGCTATCAAGGATCAAGCGCCGCAGACTTACTAGCAAAGCATTCCCTCAAGAAGGAACTACTGAGGGCTACACGAGGATCTTCCTCGAGAATTTCCAGATATCTCTGTTTTTGGAAGAAGAAGTATGGCTCTTGTATTTTGATGGCTCCGCTACCCCTAGTAATAGT
Source organism: Papaver armeniacum (assembly GCA_023531295.1). NCBI lineage: Eukaryota > Viridiplantae > Streptophyta > Magnoliopsida > Ranunculales > Papaveraceae > Papaver > Papaver armeniacum. The sequence continues at coordinate 120,260 of JAJJWW010000897.1, forward strand.
ACTGGAGGAGCGGGCGTGGTATTAGTATCTCCAACGGGGAAGTATTCTCACACTCCTTCAAGTCGGACTTCGAATGCACCAACAACTCACAGAGTATGAAGCCTTCCTCATAGGGTCGTCAATAGCTAAGCAAGCGGAGTCACGCGTTTGGAGATAAGAGGTGACTCCAAGTTATTGGTGAATCAGATGAATGGAGTATACGCATTGAAGGAAGTAACGCTAGCTCCATACCGATCAGAAGCACAGAGGTTACTAAACTATTTTGCCGATGCAACCATAACCCATGTTGGTCGCAAAGAACAACAAACACGCCGATTGTCTAGCAACACTAGCTTCCAAGTTAAAATTCGAGGGTTTGGAAGAAACCCTGACAGTAAAGAGGAGAACCATAGAATCGACATGGCTATCGCAATACAAAGACACCAAGACCGGCGATTGGCGAACTCCGATCATTCAAGAACTCAACAGCCTCGCCTCCCAAGGAAAGGTCGGTCTTTAAAGCCCCGTAGAACTTCTTCATGCTTCATGGTATGATGTATTATCGTAACCAGATGGTTCCCCGTCAAGATGTCTTGGGATGACGAAGCACAACTAGCCGAGTCGTGTTCACAATGAAATTTGTGGACAATCACCGGTGGTAACGCTTTACCGACGACTTCAACGCTC